>DF365072.1:12209-25834 GCA_000787875.1 Solanum virginianum
TAATACAGAGGAAACTCTACCCAAATTTTTGTAAAATGAATAGTAACCTCATGTTAGATTCTGATTTGATTATGTTGTCTGGGTGCCCCATCGGGTACCAATCATGGCCCATATGTTAGGTTGTGACAGTGAGATACTTATAAGATTTTCTAAATCTAGAAAAAAGGCAAAGGAAAACACTAAATATTGTGCTTAGAGTTGAGGTAAGATACTTATAAGCATTGATACAATCATCAACAAATCATTAGAGGTAAGATTAGTCACTACTTTATTCTTTTACCTTGTTTATGTCCTTAAAGTTTTATGATGTAATGATGATAATGATAATGTTATATCTTTTAAAGGCTTTTGTATGTACATAAGGAGTCAGTATATGTATTTCGCCTCCCATTGTTTACATTTATATTTGAGTGGGCGATTAAGGCTTTGTTCATTGCATTAAGATTCAGATGTCTGAATCTGAATGAAAATATAAATAAGTAAGATGGGGGTTCCTTGATATTAAGGTGTCAAGGCGGTCGAAGAAGGCCACAGATGGAAGTAACCGATGCCTTGTTGCCTTGAAATTCGGACATTGAATCAGTAAGATTGTTTATTTTTAATGTCTAATATGTATATAATTATTTATATATACAGAATAAAAACATAATTTAAATAATATAACATCAATATTAGATTAAAAATGAAATACTTGTTCTTAGTAGTGATAGTGCAGATAGTCTGTAGTAGCGTTGGTAATAGTAAGAGTTGTTTGTTAGTGGCTAGTAATAATAGTGGTGATAGTTGTGACAGTGGAGGTAGTTAGTGTTGTGGTGACTGTCATAAGGGTAGACTAATAGTGTTTTTTGTTGTTTTAATTTTGAAGCTTATTATGGTTGTAACCAAAGAATATGTAGTAGTTGATAATGTATTTGTGGTAGTTGGCGATGATTCTAGTATGATGATGGTGGTAGATAGTAAAGATTGACCATAATGGTGGTGGTGGATGATAGAACTAGTAGAGGTGGAGGCAGATGGTGATAGAAGAATGTATGTTGGTAGTTGGTAGCAATGCTACTTGTGAACGCGAGTTTGTTGGCAGTAGAAATTAACTGTAGTGATGGTAGAGGTAGTGACGACCATAGAGATTTGGGAGGTGGTGGTAACTGATATAATTATATTGATAGAGAAAATTATGCCCCAGACCCCACTTGTGGGATTTTACTGGGTATGTTGTTATTGTTGTATAGAGAAAATTATGGTAGTAGTTGATAGTAATGGTTAATAAAATTGGTTGTTGTGATGGCTGGGGCGACTTGTTCTAGACAAGGGTAATAGTAGTTCACAATAACGATGGTAGTGATGGTGGTTGAGATGGAACTGGTGATTAATGGTGGTAGCTAGTGATGGTGAATATTATCCATAAAAGGATACCTCTTAATGACATTATAAATACATTTTAAACAAATTTAGACCAGTTTAATGTTTCAAATCTTAATGAAATGAAATGTACGCAAGAGTTTAATGTTTAAACCATTCTGATTCAAACCTCTATTAAATGTAAACAAATGAGATCTAAGGATAGGATTGTGAAAAATCTTTAGTTTGTTGTTTAAAAGAAAGTGAATTAGTTAATGAGTTAGAGAGAAATTGTCATCACCCGACCTAGGCTATGATGGTACCTGTAATGGCATCAAACCTTATGATCTAGCCCACTTAGGCGGTCTAGCACCCTTAGACTTAGCCCTTTTCATTTGCCTTGATATATTTCAGCACTTAATGAATGACTATGAATGTAGGACAACCCAAGCATGTATAAGAAAAAGTCCCAACATTGTATTTAACTCGTGCCACAGAGAAAGCACACAAACACTTTAGCCCTACCAAATTTATCAAGGCAAAATTGTACCTAAGATTTGTCTACTTGTGCCTTTAAATAAGGCCTAGCATCCGGTCACATGCCATAGTTTTCAGTTGACATTCCCACCTGATAGCAAACAATTTAAAATTCGATTTACAAGCCTTAACTATAATATTGACATGCCTATAATGCCTAGTAAATGCCAAAACTGCCCAACTGCCTACACATGTGCAAGACACACATGGGCAACCTTCAAATCTGGTGCTGAAACTCTACCTCAGCTGCCCAGCTTCATACCCGCCCATGTGCCTTCTATATGCGAAGGTCCTTCCCTTCACCATTTGCTATATTGGTCAAGTTCCCTAAGCCATTATCCTTGTCTACCATTTATCCTCAAACCAATTTAGCCACAATCATTCCATGACCACAGCCTTCCCTTGCCTTAGCTTGCCCAGCTCTTTTCATGACTTAGCCATATCTTACCTTACATGCCTTGGCCATGCCAATGCAAAGTATTTCCTTCACTTGAACATAATCTTGACCAAAGTCATTGGACCATGGCTAGATTCATCATGTAAATTCTTAGCCAAGATCGAGCCATTCGAATCATCAAGCTGAGGATCTAACAAACCTCCCCCACTAGATGAGCTCATCATCCTTGATGAGGCGGCATGCATGTACGCATGAATTTCATCCTCAAACAACCACAATGATGATCCTTTCTCCCAGGTTGCATCATATGCCTACTTTCCTTTTCATTGAAATAGGTACTATGTCCGCCTATTCTTCTTACTATGTCCCAAGGCCCTATGATCCAGATTCTTCTCAATATATTCTCCAAATTGTCTCCGCACAATAGAAGGAGCATGTTTGTCTTTTTACCTTATTAGATCCTCGACATCTTCATGAAAAGGATTCTGATAGCTCAAATAAAATATAGGGTGAATCTTTAGTGTCACACTCCAGGAGGGTACCCTTGGCATGGCCGGCACTCAGAGACTATTGCTAGTCCCCAAGTGAAACACTTGGCCTCATCACATCCATTCATTTACTAAACTCTATTAATCAGTGGAAGACTAAAGATAATAGTGGGAAAATTTAAGACTCAAAATAACATGTTAAATAAAATGGCTAGTAGAAAGGAAACTAGCTCAATAAGTCTCAACATCAATACTCAAGTCTAGTCTATGAAGCCTCTATCACTATCAATTGATGCCAATGATAGACCCATGGCGACCTCAAAATAAAATAAAGCTAACTCAAAGTCTAACTCTAATAAGAAAGATAAAAATAAAGAATGATCCTTTGAAATAAAGGAGGCTCTCACCAACTTAGATGAATGCTCAAATCCACAATGATGTGCCTATTGATGATCTCTCGTACCTATCTCTGCATCATAAAATAATATAGTCCAAAGGGGACATCAGTACGTGGAATGTACTGGTATGTAAAATAGCTGAATGAAGCAGAAACAGGTAGGATAATATAGAAACCACATCAATTCAAAATAATAATCAATCAGAATGTCAAATACCTATCTAAAGTAAGAATAAAGAGTAGACAAGTGACCCATCAACCAAGAAAACCTTATAAATCAACTCAACTCAATGAAACTCAACTCAACTCAATTCCACTCAATAGAACTCAACTCAACTCAGAGTACTTAAGGTGGGAACTTTATAGAAGTTTCACTTATCTGACAACAATCACTTATGAGTCAGTGATTGTACAATAATCTCTCTGATATTGCGATAGTCACTCCGTACTTGGCAGGTAAGGAATGCCAAGGACCCACAAAGAATCCGAATAATTAATATATTAAGTCCTATTGTTTCAGGACAATAAGGTAAGGACATGTCCAGCTCTAATGGAACTTAATACATAGGATGAGAACTTATCCTAAAACGACCCCAAAAAGTGCCCGTAAATATGCCTCGGAAGTGCTCGGGATCATAATTTTCATATATCTCACAATTTATGCTTAATATCAAAAATATGACTTAATTGAGTGAGAAATGAGTCTAATCTTGATTTTAGAGCAACCATAGTGAATTTAAAAAATTCAAAGTGAGCAAAAAATAGTGAACAGGTGCGCCCCGGGCGCGATGCGGCCATGGCACGCCAGTGTGTTATTTCATGCAGTTTTTTTTGAGTTCGGTCCAAGACTTTTGGGTCTTGGGCCTAAGCCTTTCCATATGTGAAAATACCTATACTTAGTCATATTTCACCTTTATATCACATAAGACATTCCCCAAAACCCTCTCAAACATTTAGACTATTATTTCACTCAAAATCAAGTGTCCAGATCTCTTCTGGATCTTAAGGAATTCGTCCAAGCTTCAAGTCTCCATTCAAATCTTCATCAAGAAATTCTCAAAAGTCAAGGTATGTGGGTTTCAACCATTGGGTCCTTTCACCCATGGTGCCCAAGCTTGCTCTCTACCTAAATTGGATGATTTAAAGTTGATTTGCTCATGGGCCTCAATTATTATGAATTTCACTGCATACTATATTGGGGTATCATGAAATTGTGATTGTTTTAGCATGTTTTGAGCTATGAATCTAAGATCAATTGTGAGATTTGATGAAGGGTTTTGATGTATATTATTTAAGGGTGTTACCGAGTATGTATTGATGGTTTTACACTGAATTATCTAGCATGATTCCACTCATGAATTGCATGGTTTTACACTAGCATTACACATACACCAAGTATTTGATAAAATATCCAAATTATGTATCATGAGTTTTTGAAGGCCTAATGCATGGCGTATGAGTTGAATGAACTTATGATTATGAAAGAAATGTATATCTATGGTATTTTTCTCTATAGTGTTATGATATAACCACTTTGACGGAGGGCGTAATGTTCATTAACCTAATTGAGGGGTTGATACCTGATTAACCTAATCGAGGGTTGATACTTTATTAACCTAATTGAGGGGTTGATACCTTATTAACCTAATTGAGAGGTTGATACCTCATTAACCTAATTGAGGGGTTGATACCTCATTAACCTAATAGATGGTTTAATATCTCAATCACCTAGGATAGAAGGTGGTATGTTAAATAACCATGTTGAGAGGTTTGTACCTTGACAATCCATTAAGGGGTTTATACCTCAATCACCATGGGTGATATGGTGAGATGATCCACCAACCAATCAAAGGGTTTGTACCTTGATAAACTATGTACTCTATAATAATGGTCTCTTCTTACATATGTATTATGATCTATGTAAGCATAATTTACTTCAAGCATCTTTCATGTATGCCATATTGTTATATGTTACTCATTGCCTATGCTTATGCATTTTGATTGTGATGCTTATCTCTTGTTACATTTCATCCTACATACTTAGTACATTCAAAAGTACTAACACATACTCTATGCCTACATGATGTTACCAATCATTCTCCACGTGGCTAGTTTTGGTATTTCGAAAGATAATCTTTGGTGAGTCCTCAAGTCCGGGGACATATGATGTTACTATGTAGGAACTGGAGCTCCTTTTGGTCATCCTCCTCCTCTATGTGGCTAGTAGTTCCTATTCAAGCTAGTTGGTGAATCCTCCATTTCGAGGACAATGTCTATGTTCCTATGCTATGTATTAAAGACTCTCTTTCTTTATGGTATGCTTTGACTAAGAGAGTGAGCCCGGTTGCTTGTTTTGGCCCACATTAAGTTATATGCTAGAGGTATTGTTGGATAAGTTATGTATTATGCTTGAGCTTTGACTCACTTATACATGTTATTCAAGTGTTTTAACTCTTTCCCTTGGTCCCAATTTCCCTTATTTATGTTTCCTATGTTGTCTTATTTTGCTTTCATGACCAAAGATGTGTGTATGATATGCTAAGAGGCTTGTTTGGGGTTTCTTTGGGTTCTCCATTCGTCGTGTCACATCTAGGCCCTATTTTGGGTCGTGACAAACTTGGTATCAGAGCACTAGGTTGTTGGATCATCAGCATCCAACACACCGTGTCACATCTAGGCCCTATTTTGGGTCGTGACAAACTTGGTATCAGAGCACTAGGTTGTTAGATCATCAGCATCCAACACACCACATCGATTAGATTCTTGTTCATAGTTGTGTTGTGGACCACAACTATGAGCAAGAGGCTATGAGATATATTAGAAAATGTTTCCCTTTTTCATGGTGAATATCATATTATAGTATTGAGGTAAGCTTATTCCCCTGCTAACAATTTTTGTATGATATGCTAGATCATGCCTAATACAAGAGGAAGAAGAGCCCAATCCCCCAAAGAACAATTGGCTCATAAAGAATTCCAGGATACTCTACCATGTTAACTCATGTCATGGCGAATCATATCAACCAAGGGGCCTAAGATCCTCATATTCCTACCCCGGTATCTCGAGTGAGGGACTTCATGAGGATGAACCCACAGGAATTCTATAGGTCTAAGGTGGATGAGGACCCCTAGAATTTTTGTTTGAGGTATACAAAGTATTGACTATTATGGGTCTTAGATCAGAAGAGAAGGCAAAGTTGGCGACCTACCAATTCAAGGGGTGGCCCAAATATGGTATGCTCAATAGAAGGAGAAGAAGCAAAACAATAATGTGGTACTATGGGAGGAGTTTAAAGTAGCTTTTGTTAACCAGTTCTTCCTTTTTGGGCTTAAGGAGGCCAAGATGGTGGAGTTCATGACTTTGAAGCAAGGGTTAATGAGTCTGAGGGAGTATGCCCTCAATTTCAACCTTTCTAAATATGCTTTCCAATTGGTGGCCGATCTAATGTCTAGGATGAACAAGTTCATGATGGGTGTATCGATTTGGTAAGTGAGGAATATCGGTCCGCTATGTTGATAAGTGACATGGATTTGTCCTACCTAATGACATATGCCAAACAATTGGAGAAGGAAAAGATGAGGAGGAGAAGGGGTAAAGAGGCCAAGAGAACCTGTTTTGAAGTAAAATTCCAAAGTCCCAAAGATAGAGATAATGTTATATGGCCAATATGTGGTTAGGTTCATAGAGGCCCATGTTTGAAGGACACTAATGCTTGTTTCTATTATGGTGAGGAGGAGCATAAGAAGAAATATTATCCTCGTAAGCAAGGCAAGGGTGAAGATATTCATCCTCAAGGTGGTGCCCCAAGGCATAATCGGTTCTATGCTCTTCAAAGAAGTCAAAGAGGGGATGAGGTGCCCAATGATGCTATCGGTAAGTTAGAGGTTTTCCTTAATTTTATTGTGCATGCTTTGATAGTTCCTAGAGTTTCTATAGGTGTCCTTTTAGGCTAGGAGTGTACATTTGCGTATTGGTGGAGTTATTTGGTTGATTTATGCACGGGCTATGTTTATGGGTTTCATGAATCGGGTCTTAAAACATTACCTTGATGTGTTTGAGGTGGCCTCTAGTGGTGGAGCATTGATTTATTTAGATCTTGTGGACCATTTGGGGGTAGTATTGCAAGTCTTGGGGATAAGAGGTTGTTTGCTAAATATGATAGGTGTGAGTTGAGCGTAACAAGAAGGTGGTTAGAACTCCTTAAGGATTATGATATGAGTGTATATTATTTTCCCCGATAAGGCCAGTGTTGTAGTCGGTGCTCTAAGTAGACTAGCATATGTTGATGATGGTGGCAAAATGGGTGACTAGAGAGGTCCATTGGTTGGCTAGAGTAGGGGTTAGGTTAGAGAAAGTTGAGCATGGTGGTGTAGTGTTCTTGATTGGTCCAAATCATCTTTGGTCGAAGAGTCTAGTTTAAGCAAGGCCTTGACCCCCCCAATAGAGTTGGAAGTTTTAGGTGGAACAATAGTATAGTAGAGATTGTCTTCTAAGAGAAAGATGGTGGTTTAAGGTACCAAGTTGGCTATATGTGTTTGAGGTTGACAATTGGGTTACGATTGGGTGTGAGTCCTTATAGGGTTTAGATGAAGATTGGTATGGTTTCATGTGAATGGGAATTACCTTCGGATATGGATATGGCTCCCCCCAAGATTGGTATGGTTTCATGTGAATGGGAATTACCTTCGGATATGGATATGGCTCGTCCTGTTCTTCATGCTTCTAGGTTGAGAGATGTGTTAATGACTCTAGTGTTATATAACTCTTTGAGTTCATGGGTGTTGTGGAGGATAAGTTAGCTTAGGAGAAGGTCCCGGTGGAGGCATTGGCTAGATGGGTGAAGAAGTTGATCGATAGGAGGTAGTGTTCGTCAAGGCTCTTTAGAAGAATCGTCAAGTTGAAAGTGTCCCTCGGGAAGCTGGAGGGGGCATGGAAAAGCAATATTCATATCTCCTTTATTCTACTCAAGCTTATGATAATGCGTCAAGTCCTTTTTCCATGGTTCCAAGTCATAAGTCTCAACCCTCATGTCATTTGCATATATTTATGTTTTTATTGACAAGTTCATGTTGATTTTGACACTTATGTTGAGGTTTTTGAATATGATGTTTAAGTGCAGTGTTGCATACTCATGTGGGCTAAAATCATCTTGTTTATTTCTCTTATATATGTTTCTTTGACATTCGAAGACGAATGTTCCCAAGGGGGAGATTGAAATGACCCCAAAAGGTTCCCGAAAATGTGCCTCAGAAGTGCTTGGAATCATAATTTCCATATCTCTCAAAATTCGTATGTGATATCGAAAGTCTGACTTCATAGTCTTGATCAGGGGATCAAATTGAGTGGAAATTGGGTCTAACCCCAATTTTAGAGAAACCATAGCAAATTTTTAAAATTCAAAGTGAGCAAAAAACAGTGAGCAGGCGCACCCCTTGCACAACACGGCCAGGATGTGCCTGTGTGTTATTTAGTGCAATTTTTTTAGTTCGGTCCAACACTTTTGGGTCTTGGGCCTAAGCCATTCACATACATAAAAATAGCTATACTTAGTCACATTTCACCTTCATATCACATAAGACATTCCATAAAACCCTCTCAAACATTTAGACTATTATTTCACTCAAAATCAAGTGTCCAATTGGTACCCAAGCTTCCTCTCTACCTAAATTGCATGATTTAAAGTTGATTTGCTCATGGGCCTCACTTATTATGAATTTCACTACACACTATGTTGGGGTCTCATGAAATTGTGATTGTTTTAAATGTTTTGAGCTATGAATCTATGATCTATTATGAGATTTGATGAAGGGTTTTGATTTATATTGTTTGAGGGTGTTACTAAGTATATATTGATGGTTTTATACTAAATTTTCTAGTATGATTCCACTCTTGAATTGCATGATTTTACACTAGCATTACACATCCGCCAAGTGTTTGGTAAAATGTCTGGATTATATATCTTGAGTTGTTGAAGGCCTAATGCATGGCATATGAGTTGAATGACCTTATGATGATGATAATGGAATGTATATCTATGTTATTTTACTCTATAGTGTTGTGAGATGACCACTTTGATGGAGGGGGCATTGTTCATTAACCTAATTGAGGGGTTGATACCTCATTAACCTAATTAAAGATGTTTTATTACTGGGAAAAAAGTAGTGATTCCTAAATTATTTATATACGTAGTTTTCAAAGATGTAATTTATGCTGGGCTATTAATTGTACCTATTAGAAAAAATTCCATCAATGCATATAATTCTACATTTTATAAATGACTCATTTCAATATATTACCAAAAAGAGAACCAAGCACAATGGGTTCTTTATTACACTAATTCTTAATTCAAAAATAGTTTGTTTATTCTAAATTATCAACTAACAATATCAAAAAAATATAAATCTTCAATACATATAATCTAATATTTTGTAATGACTTATTTAAATGTAAAAGGAACATAATATTCATTTGCAAAAGAGAACAAGCTATGAAGGATTTGCTAAGGTTTAAATTATTGGAGTTTCATAACAAGCTGCGAATGATTTGGTAAGGTTCACATCAATGGAGTCAAAATGAATAGGAATTGGATTTAGTGAATTTGTCATTAAGAAGGTACCATCGAAACTTAAAGGTAAGCTCTACATAGTTGTGTAGTTAAGCAAACTATGTTGCATGAGGTGAAGTGTTGGTCAATCAAGAACTCTCATGTAAGATGATAAGAGATGTATAAATGAGAATGTTGAGGTTGATATGTAAGCATACTAGGAGAGGTAAGATTAGGAATGAGGATATCTTAAACAATGTGAGAGTGACTCTGTGGGAAGAAACTAAAGTAAGCAAGATTATGATGGATCGATCATGTGAAATGGACATACATAGATGTCATAGTGAGGAGGTGTGGAAGATTGATACTGACATCTTTCGTAAGAGGTAGAGGTAGGATGAAGAAGTATTGAGGTGAAGTGATTAATATTATGCAGCTTACTAAGAAATGACCTTAGAGAAGAGGTTATGGATGTCGAGAATTAGGATGAAAAGTTAGACGATGGTTGAGTGTAGTATTACTTTATTACCCGATAGGCATATTGCATTACACATAATTCTCCTTGCATACCAATAGCATTGGACTAGTGTTGTAATATTTTGTCCTTCAATTTCTACTACTTCTTGTAATTTCTTTTTTTCAGTTGATGCTTTATTATGTTGTTATTACTGTTCCTCTTTTGATTTCTATATGTAATTACTTTCTATTATTTGCTAGGCGTGCTTTACTTCTGTAATTCTTTTTAAACTGCTTTGATATATGTTACTTGAATTGAGGGTCATCCAGAAACATTCTGTCTATGTTCCCGAGGTTAGAATAAGATCTACACACAATATACCCTTTGAAAACCTAATATATGGGATTACAGTTGGTATACTATTGTTGTTACACACAATATACTATCAAGTGTTGAAATTATTATTTTCATATTAATTTATGTTTCGGTCAATTGTTTTAGTTATCTGTTAGCGCAAACCTCCATTGCGTAACAGCAATTTCATCATCTGTTCATAAGGTTGATTAAAAGGACTACAGGAAATGGATTTTTCACACAAAGAAAGTAACATGGAGAAGTCTTTATCACCTGGAGCATTTGATATACCCGGAGAGCCAGCTGTTGTTATTGATGGGTTGCCTCCTGTTTCTTCAAGTACTGACACCCTTTTCCTTTGCCCAATAGTTACTGATGCCGAATCACATAAGAATGCTAATTTTGGTCAATGCTTTGAAGGCAGAGAAGTTCGCAAGTTATTTGGGGACAAGTATTGCAATGGGAAAGTTACTAAATTTGACAAGGAAACTGGTTGGTTCAAGGTGAAGTATGAAGATGGGAACACTGAAGATCTTGAGTGGCATGAGTTGGAAGAAGAACTTCTGCCTTTGGACATTAATATTCCATTGAAAAAAGTAGCTACAAAGATCATTAAGAGAAACAAGAGATCCATTCAGAAATCTGGAGCTAGACCTTAAAATCAAGGTGTAAAAAATGAAATGGTAAACAAAAATATCATATTTATGTAGAACGCTGAGTAAGACATAAGAATTCTAAAACATCTTGTGGAGATGTACCATTCTTAGTTGAATATATGTAGTTTCGTTGACAAGTTTGTTGGAAAATGTTTTATAAGTTATTTTTTAAATTTAAAATATAACTTCAAGTTGGATTTATGCTCCTGATACATAGTCTTGCTATTAATTTCTTGTAATTTCTTGAAATCAGTATTGTGTTTGCTCGAAACAATTATTGTGCTTGAAATCTATATGCATTTGTGTTACTAAGGGTAGTTTTTGGGGTTCTTTCAATGGTGGTTGCTTTAGCTGTGGCTTAACCTGCTACTCTAGTCGTTTGGATTACAATATTGTTTTGTTAACTTTTGCTGGAAAACCTAGAAGGAATTTGGTGTTTGAAAGCAAGAAATTGAGATAATGTATTTCATCTTTGCTTTTGCAGATTCTTTATGAGTTATAGTTTTTATATGAATTAAAACTCATAGATAATTGATCAACATCGGTTTGACAATTTCAAGGTTCTCTAGTAATTCACCGTCTATCTCAGCAAAGTCTCCCCACAAAGTCGTAATTTTTCGATCGTGTCTATGTATGTAAAATTGAATATCTTTATCAATAAAGTTTATTCATGTGGAATTGTGTATATCTCAGATTCAAAGTAAGTATGAGCTTAGATTTCGTTTAAAACTATTACTTCACGCCTTTTGCTTCGTTCAACTACAATTAGTGATTTTACTTTATTAAAAGACACACCAGAACTATAGGAAATTCATAGTATTACATATATGTATAATTTCTGTGCACGATACCAAATAAGCATTAACAAAAATTTGCCAATGAAAGTGCCATAGCTGATCCTTTTGGTTTCGTCAAAGGAAATAAAATCATTTGAGAATTGTTGAGCATTAAATTGGCTTGCACACTGTACAACCTCTGTGAGGTTGTTGAATGCTAGTTCGAAGTCCTTATGCACAGATAAAAAATTTGGATTAGCACTATTTAACTTTCCATTTATAATGTAGTAGCTTTGATTGAGTTCAAAAGATTTCTTCCATATGTGAACGTCCTTGTTGAAAAGAGTTTCTTGTATTTTTGTTCCCTGCACAAAGATGAATAAGCATTAAAGTCATTAAAAAAGATTGTAAAATAATTAATAAATATAATTCACTGCTAAAATAAAGGTACCTCTTCATCAACAAATAATGAATACCCTTGTCACGACCCAAAATTTCAGGCATGATAGCACTTGTCTTATCCCACCAAGACAAGTCAGCCTACAACCCAACTATAGCATTAAGAATATGAGATTGTAATAAGAACGAAAGTTTAAATTGCGGATCATAAGTCAACTTAATTAAAAATCCCCAAAACCAGGTTGTCACGTGTACAAGCTTCTAACAATATAGAAAAACAAAGAAAATACAAGTCTAAAGTGTCTTTCTTCTCGAATAAAACAAAGCACCACATAAATAAGAACTAGAGAGTCAGCCAGATGACAATAGCTACCTCTCTAAATCTCGAGGGAAGCCTCGGATGATTAAGGAAAACACTACTCATTGTCCGGGCTTAGAACCTACACAAGTGTAGAAACAAGGAGTGAATACTAAAAGCCATGCGGTACCCCGCAAGTAAACAAACTAAACAAGGTAATTCCAATAGAATACACAAACTCCTTTCATTCTAACCTACCTCTACCATTACAACCTGCATAGAAAATCAATCAATCTAGCAAGATATAATACATAGTAGCTCATTCTCCTACCTTCAAGCCATAGGGAAAATTCTACGATTCATCAAGTTCTCGTTAATTTAGCAAGTGTCATTAAGTCAATATCACTAATCATGTAAAGACATAAACAAGTCAAATGATATGACGAATATCCAATCTCATCAGGACAAATATAATCATAACAAGCCAGAGCATTATGGGATGAAATGAATGCTATGAGATGCAAATGATGCTATGCAATGTCAAATAATCGTGATGCATATCTGTCCTAGTGATACATACTAACTGCCTCGCAGATCGAGACCCATGGGGGCCACACATGGACCATGTATCTATCATAGCGTGCGACCCAACCTAGCGAATCATCATATCTATCACGGTGTGCGACTCGACCCAGTAAATCATTATATCTATCGCGACGTGCGACCCGACCTAGTGAATCATCATATCTATTGCGGCGTGCGACCCGACCTAGCGAATTAGTATCTCTTTTCCTTTCTTTTCTTGGATCATCCAGCAAACACATAACAGAGGCACCATAATCATGTTTAGGGAATGAAATATGCGAGATGTTCATACGAATCATGCATCTCAAAAATAGGATTCTCATCACTCAACCACATTTTTCAATTCAAGTATTACTACATCACACCAATTCACATTTACATTATTCACCCTATTTTTTT
>DF365071.1:9167-20371 GCA_000787875.1 Solanum virginianum
TTTAAAAACTAATTAGTTTGAATAGTCGAATTGTTCAACAATATTAGCTTGTACTATTGCACTTTGAATATTTTTATTATTTATTTTTATTGATATACTATTTTCTTAGGATACACGTGCAAAGCACGTGTTCACGAACTAGTTAAGTAAATAAACGTTGTTCTATATAATATCCTAAGCTTTTAAATGAGATGATCACACACAAAAGTCGAGCGTTCGAGTATCACACATAGATATATCAAGAAAACGCATGTGCTTGACAAATAAAAATTAATTACTCCACACGTGTGGGACATGTTAAAAATGTAATAAAGTGAATAATAGTGTTCTCTATGTATTATATATTTTCTTGTATTATATATGTACTGGGTATGTTGTTGTTGATGATGATGAAGGATTACATTTAGTTTTAAAGGCACAAAAATATAGCATTATGGGATTACTTAATTTATTCACATTTTACTATGATGATTAACATTTTTTTCTTATATAGGCTGATATATATGATCAAAGTATATTTATTCACACACAGTTAATAAAGGAACACTTAAGCTTTAAAGCGACGCTTAAAACATGTTGAGTGCTTCGGTTTGTTCCTAGACATTTCTCAGCTTACATCTATGTACAATGAGTCTAAATAATCATTTTAATAAGGAAGATTTTTTTTCTAAACATTTTATATTTGTCACGTCATTTAATTAAATAGATATAAAAAATTATATTTCAGCTAAAATGACCGCATAAGCTTACTAGGCCAAGTTGTGTGGCTTTTGAAAAACAAAATTAAGTTGAATGACTGTAATGATCATTATCCATAAGTTGAGTGACCATTAAGGTCATTAAGTCTAAGTTTGAATTCATGTAATCTTGTTACTAAGAAGGTTCATATCTTCATTATTTCACCACTTCATTTTCTTCTTCTTATTTTCTCTATCGCTTTTTGTGTAATCTTGTAGGAGATTCAAGATTCGCAAAAGATTGATTTGAGCATGATCACACAAATGACACCTTTTCTTTTGTTACTACTATGTAACCTATGGATTTCTTCTCTTTTTTTTGTGTGTGTGTAAGCATTCAACCAATAAGATAATAGTTCACGGATTGTTTTCTTGGAAGGATAAAGAGAAACAGTTTAGGATTAAATGTTATTCCACATTTAATTAAGGTATTAGTTAATTTCAACATAAATTTTATACCAAATTGGTGAATTTAGGATTAAATGTTATTCCACATCTAATTATGGTATTAGTTAATTCCAAGATAAATTTTATACCAAAATCATAGTATTAGCTATCACATATAGAAGGTGAGATCCAAGAATTGAACTTTATAGCTCGAAGTTCAAGATTCAAGCATAACTCATTTGATTTACTAGGATTTGAAATAATTATTTGTCCTGGTTTAGCGAAATTTATAACACATATGTACAAAGTCAATGTACATATAAGTTTGAGCTTGAATTTTGAATTCTTTACCCTAGTCTGTTTGAATTTACTTTGTAAGTAGGGTTTGAGCAAAAGTTATTGGGGTTCGGTCTGAATCCCATGAAGAACACATCTATCCCTCTCTAAAAAGAGTGGATGGTCAAGAAAAGTACACTCCTAGAAATGATAAGAATTATGTTTATTGATTACCATTTTAAGTATCTCTGAGTGTTGCCTAAAATTATAATCATAATCCAACCTAAGATTTAGGCTTAACAACTTCTCTATTTTTGCCTCTAATTTTTTTCTAAACCTTTATTGGAGTAATTCTACATCTTCAACTCTATCCTAGTGCATAAGGAAAAAATTGTTATTTGCCTCATTATTTTACTGTTCAATTATTTTTTGGTCAGTACTGTTCATTTTAATATAGGTGTTACTATTTTTTAATTATGAAAGAAACCAGAGAAAATAACTCATATATCATTCAAAAGTTAAACATGTATAAATATAATTAAATGAGAAGCTAATTCTTAAGGGAATAAAAATAAAGAGGAAAACTTAAAGATTTATTACCACCAATATTTTTGTAAAATATTTAAAAATAAATTTATATACAAACTATACATGATGTCACTCAACCCGGCTACTCAAAGGAAGCAGGGGCGGCCTTCATCAGCATTTTATCCAAATTTAGAAGTCGAGGTCAAATCCCACAGGGAACAATGTGTCGGTGAATGAGTGGAGCAAGGACCTATGTCTACTAGATTTTGACTCGATAAACAAGTACCAAGCAAGAATTATAACTAAATCGGGAGGAAATTAATCTAACAACTACTCCTAAGAAATAATTGGGTAAAGATTGATCAAGAAAGGGTGCAAGGATAGGTGATAGTGTAACACCCTTGAAAATTACCAAAATGCTCCTAGAAGGTAATCGTGCATATAACGCATCTTCCAAAGCTCAGAAGGAGAATCCGAGATCAGATTTGCGATCAAAATGAAAAACTGGGTGGGAAAGTGGTCTCGACCCGATTTTAGAGCAACTGGGTCAAAAAATAATTTTTCGTAATAAAATGCGAACTAGTGAGGGTGCGCGATAGCTCCACGACGCGGACCCATCTACGGACCAACACTTAGTTTTGTTCCAAACATTTTCAACCAGATTTCAGAGGATTTTTGATGAAAAATACCAAAAAAATATGCGGTCCGCGTCGGGGACCCCGCGTCCCGAAAATTGACTTTTTTTAAACTTCGTGAGGGGCATCCTAGACCTTTCTAAACCCCTCCTAGAATTAATTTATGACCAACATAGGTCATTTTAAGCATAAAAAGGGTTTAAAACCCATCCTTAAGCTGTTCTAAGTCTCTTAAAAAGACTTAGGGGTAAAAGAGAAGAGATAAGAGCGAGGAGTTGAAGATTTCAAGTCGAATTCATGCCAAATTGATTTTCTACCTTCATTCCAGGTATGTATGGCTAGCCTAAAAGCATGAGATTATTCTCCCATATGTGTCTCGCAGATGGTCTCATTTGAGAATTAAAAATTTCTTGAGTCTATACACTTGTTTTCTCGAAGTATTATCTTGAATTAGTTCTTGATTTAAGTTTCTACAATATTAATGAGTTTCATGTATATAATCACCTTGAAGTTGAGTAACTGGTTGGATATATGTTCATGTTTTTATTCACATGAACCCTAATTGAAGACTATGGTTGTTTTTGTGCTTTATTTTGAAAATTAAGATTTGATAGTTATATGAAGCATGTAAATACTGATGATTTGTTGTAGCATATGTTCTTGAGTTTTCATGAATATGACTTTTGAGCATGAACAGTAATTTGAGAAAGAGTTTTGATAGTATACAAAGATTATTTTGAAACATAAGTATTATCTTTGTATGAAAACAATTGATATTCTAATGAGTTTAATGGGATTGAGCATTGAGTCTAAATGATATTTAGAGAATATAATGATGGCAATGTAAATATAGTTTTCATAATAGTTTCATAGATAGAGGATGGAGATAGATGACATGAGTTTAAAAAAAATAGATTTGATAGATAATGGTGCGTGTTTTAGTCTTGGGAGCATTATTGAACATCGAGTTGGGTGAGGAGTGTCACCCCAGAACTGCGTGTGCTAGGGTAGGATAGTCGTGCAGCATATTCTGGCGACTCTTGTCCCAATAGTTGGACAATTCTCATTGGATCCAAGTGAGAGAGAGAGATAGACAGACTACGTCCTTTACCATGACAAGTTTAGGGTGGGTGTGACAACGATACCTATTCTTTGTGCCCCACCTAACTTAAAGGTAGCACGACAGGATAGATGTTGGTTAAGAGAAACTCAAACAATCAACATTTATAGAGTATGAGGTATCTAACAGAATCATTCTTTGTTTTCAAATGTATATTCAAAAGAGCATGATTTACTTTAAACTTGCATATTTTACTGAGTTGAGATGAGTTGAGTCTTTTGAGTTGAGTTGATTTATTTCCATACTATTCTACCTGTTTTGGTTTCATTCAGCTATTTTACATACCAGTACAATCTATGTACTGACGTCCCCCTCTGGGATTGCATCATTTCATGATGTAGATATACGAGATCGAGATCATCAGCAGACGCTTCGTTGAGGATCATTGGACGTTCAACAGATTAGTGAGCCTCCTTTACTTTGGAGGAATCCTATATTATTTTTATCTTGCTTTAGAGTTAGATATTGATTAGCTTTTTATTGATTGAGGTAGCCATGGGTCTGCCATTGGCACCACCTAATAGTGATAGAGGCTTGATAGACTAGAGTCAGATTGCTGATTTATAAACCTATGAGCTAGTTTCTTTTCTACTAGCCTTTATTATAGTATTATTTTAAGATCTGAGGAGATAAGCTCATTTACTTCTTTTTGTTCTTCCGCTAGTTTGTATTGTAGAATGTATGAAGTAATGAATGTGATGAGGCCAAATGGTTCACTTGGGGACTAGCAATAGTCTATAAGTGTCGGTTACGTCTAGGGTACCCTCTTGGGGCGTGACAAACTTGGTAGAGCATGAGTTCAAGAGTCCTAGGGATTTTATGAAGCCGTGTCTAGTAGAGTCTTTATCATTGGTATGAAGAGCTCTACATCCATAATTTGGAGGCTATAGGACATTTAGGAATTGTTTCCCTTCTTTTAGATTCTGAATAGTTCGATAAAGTCAAAGTTTATAAGAGTTCTTTTCTAAATCGTGCTTTACACATTGCAGACCATGTTTTCTAAATACACTCTGGATTTAAAAGATAACATCAGCACCAAGAAGCTTGAGCCTACTACTCAGTTGGTCGTGCATAATCGATAGGTAGAAGAGGACAAGGAGAGTGAGATGGAGGAAGCTTATGGTGAGGAAGGAAGCAGGGACCCCCGCCTTCAGAGACCTTAGAAGTATGTGCCACCACCGGTGACTGTATCCATGTCCAATAGTAGATATAATCTGAGGCCGAGGAGAAATCAATCCTCCAAGATACGAAACACTTTATCCCGAGAAAGTGTGGCTCGAGGATGTAAAGGAAAGCCACCATGTAGAAGATGTGGCAAACTTTATTTGGTGAGGTGTCCATTGGGCACCAACGGCTGTTTCAAGTATGGAAAAGAGGGTCACTTTAAGAGGGATTGTCCGAAGTGGGCTAACCAAGCCCAACCCGCTAGATCTACCTAATCGGTTAGAGGAAATCAGAGAGATGCTACTCCTAGCATGAGTGAGGCTACAGACCAGTTATATACCTCAATAGTTACCCAGCTCATAGAAATACCCAGCGAGGTTGTGAAAGGTATAAGTTGAATCTTTGTTTGCTTTTGATGTTATGTATGATAGAAGAGTTTATGTTTCCAAGAATTTTGATGTTGCCAACTAAGAGTGAGATTTGAGGTCTTGTAAAACCTTAAGTAGAGCTTTTACCCCCTGAGCTAGAGAGATAATGAGGGAGAGGAAGAGACTGGGTAAGGAGAGTGGTGATTGATTGAGTTTGGTAGTTAGAGATATGTATCCATTAGGTAACGAGTAAAGGGATGAGCTGATGGCCATAACCTTGATGAAAGAGTCGAAAGTATCCTATGATTGTCATGATGAGATAAGGTATAGAGAGAGAGAGAGAGAGAGAGAGATAGTGTGTGTCAAAATGTGTTAGAACGTGCCCAAACTAAAAGGAAGTCTATGTTGATATGTTGTAGTATTTATTCTATTGAGGGTGAAGTGCAGGTCTTGAATAAGGGGAAAAAGTGTTTTAAGGTGATAGACCTAACTTAGGCTTATGATTGCGAGTGAGAGTTCATAGGACTCATCAAATTATGAGCTTAGTCAGATAAGGAGATATGATTGAATAAGTAAGTGGTACGGAGTTGTTAGGGAGGGATGTGCTAATTGAATACCTGCTAAGAGATTTTAATAGGATTATGTTCCCTAATTATTTATCTAGTAGTTGTAAGTTAGCATTAAAGAGGTGTGTGATAGATGCACATATTAGTACTAGACCCTAAGCTTGAATTTTGAGTAGTGTGAAAGAGGAGATAGTATCGTGAAAGTGGTAGTCTTAAGTGGAGATGTTAATTTGTAAGGAAAGTGATGTTATTGGTAGGGTACAAGTGCCTCTTAGGTGAGATTGGTGAAACGAGGATAGCTCAATAGATAAGAAGAGACTTGAGATATGTATCTATGATTGTGTAAAGATATGTGAAGCTCTAAGTCATGACTGCTATAAAAGTCTAGACAATATCTTTGAGTTAAATATGAAGTGAGTCAAGGTAGGCATTCTGTGTTATCCCAACAAACTAAGTTGATTGGG
Source organism: Solanum virginianum (assembly GCA_000787875.1). NCBI lineage: Eukaryota > Viridiplantae > Streptophyta > Magnoliopsida > Solanales > Solanaceae > Solanum > Solanum virginianum. The sequence continues at coordinate 15,413 of DF365071.1, forward strand.
AGTCTTTATGGATAGATGATGAAGAGTCTTCCATTATAACCTAGGTCTTATACAGATGGGCTTATGACAACATAAAAGTCGAGTGTTAGCAGGCAAGAGAAGAGGTTAGATTGTAAGAGTATGGGAAGTGGTTATGTATGCTATAAGAATAGTAAATATAGAGAGATCCCCATAGAGGCAGGGAAGGAGCTAAGAGTGATATTATTGAAGGAGTCAGAGTGGCTAGTTATATATGTGTGTGTGTGTGTAAGTTTATGAATATAGCGTAGCAGAAGAGTTTAAAACATTCTTGTGGATAGTGATTCCCAGACCATGTGGAGATATGTTCTTATAGCCTAGTATAGAGTATTGATTCCTAAATTAAAGAGAGGACCTTGAGAGCTAACGGGGAGATGATGAAGTGGTAGACCGAGGTAGATCTTGAATTTGATAGAGAGGGGCTGATCGAGATGAGACATTAGTTCTTGTCATAGCATATGTTCCTTATTCTTCCATTGAGGTGATACACTCTTCAGGTTTGCTATGTGACTTCCATGCCTGTGGTCTAGTCTAATATACCACTTACTGATTGTTACTCAAGTTAGGAGGATGAAAAGTGATTAAGTCATTCATTAATTTTGATCCTACCCTATTGCTCTGAGTACTTCCACTCCTATGTTAAATGAGATGAGACCCGAGTTTCATTCTATATATAGTTTTGTGAATTCAGAATGAGAATTGATAGACAAGAGAGATAGTAATCTATGAATTAATGTTCTCAAATAAGATTCCTCGATTGAATTGTGCTAGTGATCTTTCATTCCAAGCCCTTTGAGTAATCCACCTTTCCAGTCTTGATAGAAGTATTGATGATAGTAGACGAGTTAAGGGTGATAAGAGAGAATAGGTGCTCCCCAATTGTGATAATGGGGTTGAGTTCCTATCCCTGAGTTGATGTTCTTTTTGAGACTCTGCGTACTTGAGTATGCAAGTCCTTGATAGTATTCGTGCCTAATAATGATGTTGGAGATAAAGTTTAGACTCTAGATATTGTGTCCGAAGTCTATCCTTGAGAGTGTTATTCTAGCATCTGAGTAATTAAGTTCTGATGATATTCGTGCTTATTTTGCATAGAGAGGCAGTAGCTTGAGGTTTCAACAAAGGGAGAGATGGTGAGTCCCCCAAGTCCAAATACTAATGCTGATAGTAGCAGACTGAGGATGAGAGTAGATGAGGAGGAGTGAGTGTATCCTTAGTATGATATTAGTGTTAAACTTATGTCGCGTAGGGATAGAGATAGGGAGTGGGAGAGAGATGAGATCTTATAATGTGCAATAGATAGGTAAGAGTAGGTGGGTGTACCTTTGAGTGAGAGTTCATTGAATGGTGGAGGTAGAAGTGTTAAGTAGGCTTGAAGATTCTAAAACATAGTTCAAGTGGTTAGAGTAATAGGCTTCAATTCGTGGTTGTTGTTATGCGAATATTGATGATAGACTAGTGAAGACTTTGTAATACGGGTTTGATGAAGAGCAGTGAGGCAGTGAAGAGGAGTAGTGCTCTTTTAACGAAAGCCCCTATGGGAGTTTAGAGCCGAGTATGAAGGATTAGCTTTGTAGGAATATGATCATCTTATGAATAAAACCTTGAGGCTTAAAAGTAGGCTTGAACGGGAGAGGAGGAGGTGGTTAGATGGAAATTTGAGTAAGAGCTATAGGCTTAAGTTGAGGGAGTAAAGTGCCATGAAAGGAAGTATAATTAAGATGAGGTGCGAAGCTTGAGAGTTGTACATAGAGCCTTATGTAACGACGGTCCCATGCTCCATTAGAGTTGATGGCTTCCTTCCTGAGTCTGAAATGCTGATTTTCGAGGTGTTTAAACATTTCAAATTGATTGAGTTTTGACATTCCATTCATGCTTGATGGTGAAAATGTCTAAGAGAATATCTCTTGATTTGAACCGATTAGTTTATGCTGAGTGACGTGTGACTATCTAGACTGGTTGAGTGAGTATTGAGAGGTGTTTTCAATTGATATTCGTGCCTTGATGTCCATCTCCACTCATCATTCGAGGATGAATGATCCCTAGGGGGAGATAATGTAATACCCTTGAAAATTACCAAAATACCCCTAGAAGGTAATCGTGCGCATAACGTATCTTCCTAAGCTCGAATGGAAAACCGAATTTGCGATCAACACAAAAAACTAGGTGGGAAAATAGCCTCGACCCAATTTTAGAGCAACCGGGTCAAAAAATAATTTTCCATACTAAAATGTGAATTAGTGAGGGTGCACGATGGCTCCGCGATGGGGACCCATCGCGGACCAGCACTTAGTTTTGTTCCAAGGGATTTTGGAGGATATTCGACGAAAAATATGTGGTTCACGTTGCGAACCCTGCCTCCCGAAAATTGACTTTTTTTCGAACTTCGTGAGGGGCATCCTAGACCTTTCCAAACAATCCTAGACTTAATTTATGACCAAAATAGGTCGTTTTAAGAATAACAATAGTTTAAAACACATTCTTAAGCTGTTCTAAGTCTCTGAAGAAGACCTAGGACTAAAAGAGAAGAGATAAAAGCGAGGAGTTGAAGATTTCAAGTTGAATTCGTGCCAAATTGATTGTCTACCTACATTTCAGGTATGTAAGGCTAAATTAAAAACATGAGATTGTTCTCCCATGTGTCCCGTAGATAGTCTTAGATGAGAATTGATAGTTTCTTAAGTCTATACACTTATTTTCTTCAATTAAATCTTGATTTAAGTTTCTACAATATTAATGAGTTTCATGTATATAATCTTCTTGAAGTTGAGTAATTGTTTGTATATATGTTTATGTTTTCATTCACATGAACCCTAATTAAAGACTATGGTAGTTTTTATGCTTTATTTTGAAAACTAAGATTTGATAGTTATATGGAGCATATTAAATACTGATGATTTCTTATAGCATATGTTCTTGAGTTTTCATGAATATGACTTTTGAGCATGATCAATCATTTGAGAGAGAGTTTTGATAGTATACAGAGATTATTTTGAAACATGAGTATTATCTTTGTATTTGAAAACAGTTGATATTCTAATGAGTTTAATGGGATTGAGCATTGAGTTTAAATTATATATTGAGAATATATTGATGGAAATGTAAATATACTTTTCACAATAATTTCATAGATAGAGGATGGAGATAGATTACATGAGTTTAAAGAAGATAGATTTGATAGATAATGGTGCATGTTTTAGTCTTGGAAGCGTTATTGAACACTGAGTTGGGTAAGGAGTGTCACCCTGGAACTGTGTGGGCTAGCATAAGATAGTCGTACAGCACATTCTAGCGACTCTTGTCCCAATAATTGGACAATGCTCATTGGATCCAAGTGAGAGAGAGATAGACAGACCATTTCCTTCACCGCGACAAGTTTAAGATGGGCATGGCAATAATGCCTACTTGTTGTGCCCCACCTAACTTAAAGGTGGCCCGACAGGACAAATGTCGATTAAGAGAAACTCCCGAGCAACATTGATAGAGTATGAGGTTTCTAACAGAATCATTGTTTCTTTTCAAATGTATATTCGAAAGAGCATGATTTACTTTAAACTTGCATATTTTACTGAATTGAGATGAGTTGGTGTTATTTCCATACTATTCTACTTGTTTCGATTTCATTCAGCTATTTTACATACTAGTAAAATCCATGTACTGATATCCCCTTCTGGGACTACATCATTTCATGATGTAGATATATGAGATCGAGATCATCAGTGGACACTTCGTTGAGGATCATTGAACGTTCAGCGGATTGGTGAGCCTCCCTTACTTCGGAGGAATCCTATATTATTTTCGTCTTGCTTTAGAGTTAGATATTGATTAGCTATTTATTGATTGAAGTAGCCATGGGTATGACATTGGCACCACCCAATAGTGATAGAGGCTTCATAGACTAGAGTCAGATTTTTTATTGATAAACCTATGAGCTAGTTTCTTTTCTACTAGCCTTTATTATAGTACTATTTTGAGATTTGAGGAGATGTGCTCATTTACTTATTTTTGTTCTTCCGCTGGTTTGTATTGTAGAATGTATGAAGGAATGAATATGATGAGGCCAAGTGGTTCACTTAGGGACTAGCAATATTCTCTTAGTGCTGGTTACATCTAGGGTACCCTCTTAGGGTGTGACAGATAGGGGAATCAATCAAAACTCGTCCGATCTATCACACTTAGCATCAAAATATCTCTATGGGTAGACTAGGTTGCTTGTAATCACCTCAGCTAGGGAAAGAGATGTTTCATCAGAGCCAACTACAGCCTCCTACGCGTGCCACTCTAAGACATGCCTAACTTGAGCACCTCAAGGCAAAACTCCCAAGACCTTAGCCGTTGAGTCCCTTTTGAGGCTCTCAATTCATAAACCCATGACTATCATGCAATTCTCTGCTTCAACTACACTTGCTAAAGCAATAATTGAAGATCTAAGCTAGATTCAAGTGGCTACCTCAAATCCAAATTATACAAGAAGATACGCATGAACTCATAAATCAATTCAAAGAATTAAAGCAATTTGGGAGAAACCCTCTTGATTTTGCAAGTAAATTATCAACTAAGCATGAAAGCAAGAGAAATAATGAGGACCTATATATAAATGAACATCCAAGCTTCAATTGAATCTACAAATTTGGCATTCAAGAACAAAAAAAGAAAGAGCGAAAGATAAATACAAGTGAAACCCACACTCTTCAATCCACTTAAGAATTTGTAGAAAACTTGCTCTAAATCCTCACCCTAAACTAAAATCTACACTAAGGTGTGGTTTCTTCTTCAAAGATGTATGAATGTTCTTCTCTGTATGAATCTCTCTCTCGCTCTCAAGAATGAGGGTTAGGAGTGCGTGTATATGTGATTTTGGGACTGAAAATGGTGAAATTCTAGAGCTGCCCCGACACTAGTCTTTGCAACACTCCATGATCACGCTCACCATTTCGCGAT
>DF365071.1:20452-31267 GCA_000787875.1 Solanum virginianum
CGGAGATTATGTCTCCTTATGCTCCACCTTCACGCTTGGTTCTAGAGTATTTGTGCTTCTCTGCTTGTCACAACACCGTGATTGTGGGCCTACAGGTCACATTCGCAGAGTGTATCTATTGCCAGGTACCATTTTGTGCATTTCAGCTCTTTTTGGCTCTAATTCAGCTCCAATCTTCAATTCTTCTGAGCAAAGCCAAATCTAACCCATATATACCTGTAACATACATCATTCACTCCTCATTAAGCTGAAGCATACTGATTGTGCCGAGCTTGTTAAAAAGGTAGTTAACTTGAGATCCATGCAACGTCTTTGTGATATTTCATCTTGGCATAGTTTGTAGAAATCAAATTTCGCAGAAGCTACTCTTGAGTAAAATGATATTGATCTTCAATAATTTTGGTTGTTTTACGATATACCAAATTTCAAGCAATATGAAAGGTAGCCGGATTATCACACTAGAGTTTTGATGAAGTAAAATGCTTCAATCCAATTTCATATAAAAGACTATATGTATCCATATGATTTCACATGTAGAATGTGCCATCACTCTATACTCGGACTCTCCACAGGACCGAGATATAATATTTTGTTTCTTACTTCTCCATAACACCAAGTTACCAAAAACAAAATATAGTCAATCTTGGATCCAATCCAATTGCCTATGCTAAACACTCAGTGTGAGAGTGCCCATGATCTGTTCTAAAGCTGTGTAATGACAATATCTGAGTGAGTCACACTGAGATAGTTGGATTTCCCAACTAACATTCTGTATCCCTCTGGATCTTCAAATGGACAGTCTTCACCTTTCATAAGATACACATTAAGAACTGTTGGAGTACTGCAAAGTTTGGCAACCAACATTTTAGTTTCTTCCACGAGGTCAATAATTTAATTTATCTGAAATAGAAAAGTACCCTTCTTGCTTCTAAATACTTGTAATCCCAAGTTCAATTGTTTCAAGACTTTGTATGGAACTTATTATGTAAAAAAAAATTGAGAGAAGAGAAACCTGCAAAAATCACTTCTTGTAATGACAATGTCATCAACATATAGTTCTACCTGCACATTAATTACTTATAGAAGGATTAATAATCACATTTGCTCCTTTATCAGGAAAAACTCCAAAACTATGTCACTAAATTTTTCAAACCAAGCTCAATGACTTTGTTTCAAGCCATACAAGGGCTTCTTCAAGTGTAAAACCTTTCCATATTCCCCTTGAGTAAATAAATCAGGTCGTTGCTTCATATAAACATCTTCGTGGGGGTCACCATGAAAGAATGCACTCTTAATATCAAACTGATGCCAAGTGGACAAAAGTGAGTTTACACACTGAGGCGAAGGTATCTGAACAATCAACTCCATAAGTCTTGGCACCGACCTAAATAAGGTTCAAGACAATCATGTAAGATGTGCTCATTTACTTATTTTTGTTCTTCCGCTGGTTTGTATTGTAGAATGTTTTCAGAAGATGGTAAGCTAATGGATGGACAGAATCTACTTGCTTATGACGTTTGCAAGAACTCCACTCTTTATGCTTATGTTGAAGATAAAATCTCGGAGATCACCTTACGTGTAAAGAGATCCTATTCTGAAGATATTAGTGTTATTTATTTAAAGGTTTATGAAACTATCCAGGATGTCAAATCTATAGTTGCTTCCATAGAAGGAAGAAACTCAGGCGAATTCTCTCTTGTTCATGATGGGAAGTTCCTTGAAGATAATAAAACCTTATCATCTCTCAATATTCATGATGGTACAGTTCTTCGTGCAGACAAGTTTCGTATATTTGTCATATTGCCAACTCATGGAATCATACAAATAGAGGTCAAGGCTACCTTATTTGTTCGTGATATTAAAACGGTTACAGAGAGTAAGGTTGGCCACTCAATTCACAATATGGATCTGTTTATGGGAAAACAGCAACAGGATGATCAGAGGGAATTGTATCAGTATGATATAAAAGAAGAGGCCTTCTTAAAATTGTGCTGTTTAGAAAAACATTAAGGTTTTATTTTAGATCTTAGAATACCTAGTTTGCTGGATGATATTGATGATGAAAACTAGTGCAATGGTTTTCCTTTCTTCTGTTATCTGCTGATTTTACCTCACTACATGGGTCACTTTCTTCTACTTTGTGTAGAGTGTATACTATGGATTTGTTTGTGGTATTTATCAATTACTACCCTGCTGATTTTACCTCTCTACATGGGTCACTTTCTTCTACTTTGTGTAGAGTGTATACTTTTGATTTGTTTGTGGTATTGATCAATTACTACTTGCACCATCAGGTAGCTCTGTTGTCTCTAGATATTTGAATCAAATGGACAATTCACTTCATTATTTGTGCATGAAATAGAGGAAAATTTTAGAAATGAGTTAAAATGATTTACACCCCTTTGCTTTGAAAATATAACTCCCCTTCAACTATGAATAATAGATATTCTCCCTCCCCTTTATCCTATGAATGTCACGACCCAAAACTGGATCGTAACTAGAGGAAAGCAACTAAGATAAAACAACCTCAACGCGTAAATTCAAAATCTCAAAACCTGGAGTCATGAGTATAGGAGATTCTAAATAGTACGGAAGAGTAAATACAAGGCTGTCTCATAAAAAAAATACGAAGTCTGGAACAAAAATACAACTAGAAAAAGGTCTCAACAGTACAATGGAGACTTGATAACTAAGTCTCACCACTGTGATCTAGGAAAAGGAAGAAGAACTCCATCATAATAAAAAAAACACTATTTGCTTTTTCAAGTTAATTCCTATTTGACAAATAAATGACTATAAATAAAAAAATATTACATACAATACTACTTTCATAGTTTATAATTTGAGTCTTTGTATGGTTGATATTTTTACTTTCTTGACCACAAATATAAATTGCCTAACTTTTAAAGTACTTTTTTGATTTATTATTTCATTTTACAAGCTTTATAATAAAGCTTAGAAATAAACGTTCAATGCAGTAAAGTTAAAAGTCCAAGTTGAATTATGATTTTGCCTCTGTAGTAAATTAGAATGTAATTATTAGCCCAAACATCATAGAGAAAGAACTATATAATGGTTGAAAATGATATTTCATTTCCCAAGAAAACTTTAGTACAGTAGCAATTTCTTTAATTTTTCATTCACATTTTTTTCTATTTGTACTTTTTCTTTCCTTCCTTTCAAGCATTTATTTTTTTTTTTGCAAGAAACCATTTAAAATTTACATGAAAGACACGATATTGTACATCTAATCGTGCATATAAAAATAAGTAGAAAGGCATAAAAAACTCAAGAACAAATTTATTGGAGAAGTGTTATATGTGCCTTTAGGGGTGAGAAAATCTGAAAGTCAGACTTAAGAAAAGTCTAAAACCTTACAAAGTGTTAGGTTAACAATTGTATATTTTCTGCATCATATTTTATGGACTGAAAATAATACGCATTAAAAAGTTGTAATCAACATAAAGTCAATCATATACAAATTTTATGAAGTAGTAAGGGACAAGCGTGTTAAGTCTAAAAACTTACGAAGTGTTATGTTAACATTGTATATTTTTCGTAGCATATTTTATGAACTGAAAATAATACGTGTTAAATAGTTGTAATCAACATAAATTCAATCATATACAAATTTAATAAAGTAGTAAGGGACAAACGCTCAACGCGTGTTCCCAACGACTAGTTTTAGAAATGAGTGAAAATGATTTACACCCCTTTTCTTTAAAAATATAACTCCCCTTCAACTATGAACAATAGATATTCTCCCTCCCCTTTTATCCTATGAATGTCACAATCCAAAACAGGATCACAACTAGAAGAAAGCAACTAAGATAAAACAACCACAACACGTAAATTCAAAATCCCAAAACCTGGATTCATGAGTACAAGAGCTTCTAAATAGTACGGAAGTGTAAATACAGGGATGTCTCATAAAGAAAATACAAAGTCTGGAAAAAAAATACAACTAGAAAAGGGTCTCAACAGTACAACCGAGACTTGATAACTAAGCCTCACCATTGTGATCTAGGGAAAGGAAGAAGTACTCTTTCAGAATAAGATCAACTACCACGGGGGAGTCCTTGTGCTCGATTTGCAGGGAGGAAATATATAGTAGGGGTGAGTACACTGAAATGTACCCAGTAAGTTCAACCAACTGGGTAGGAGAAATCAAATAAGTATGTAATAACTAAGAATCTCTCTTACCTGCAATGAAGGGGTTAGTACACAATATATACAAACACAGATAAAGAGAGCAAGTATAATTACGATCAATGCAAATGAAATGAATGAATGCAATGCATGGGGTGGAATCATGATTATCTCATAGTCGGTGTACACGTCTATTGAGCTAAAGCTACCTGGTAAAACCTATGGGGGTCTCGAAGACCGTATACTGAAATCTCAACCTTGCCATCTCTGTGTGATCAAGGAGTGTCATAATATCACAATTTTACCACCTTCGCATGGTTATGGGGTTTTAGAAAAGGCAATATCTCAACCCTACCACCTCCGTATGGTCAAGGGCTGGTATAGATGCAACATAGAGATAAATGCATGCCAATGCCATAAATTAATGTATATCACAACAATATAATAAAATAACTGATAAATAATAATCATAGAATTAGAGAAAGAATGTCAAGTGTCACAACTGGAACCAAAAGTCATTACCATGTCTCAAATTACCACACTTTCACCAATAGTCAAATATACCGATAGTAACGGACTTTGGAAGTTTCAAAATATGCATATAAGTCCAAGAAAGTACCTCAAATACCATCAATTACCACAACGTTTTCAAAATGATATCACAAGTCTCATATTATCACAACAACATCCAAAAGTGCCTCGAATATGAAAGATACATCTCAATTTGCCAACAAATCACAATTTACTCCAATTCCAAAGCAACCAATATCACACTCCGCCAAAATATCATCACACCACTCAAATTACTCATGAAACAATCCAAATCTTACAAGTATCACATAATCATATCCAATAACTCAAATCTAGTCCCAAAAAGTTAGTTGAACCTACCTTGATGTCGAAATCGCACTCGAACCAAACTTTCTGGACACTCAAGTCTCAAATATGAGGTTGAATCAACCAACCACTATCAAGATAGATAATACGTGTCAAATATGAATTTTGATACCTATATTGGCACGAATAGGATCCAGGGAAAAATGGTCAAAATTAGGGCTAAAATTTGACATTCAAGAATCTGAAAATAAATGAGAAATTATGATTCTACACGAGAAGAGGAGTTGGTGGGTGAAAATCTCACTGAAATTGAGCTCAAATTGAATGAGAAATCGACATTTAAAGTATAGAGATGATGAAAAACCCAATTTTTGATTTCCAAAATTATGACATTTAAGGCAAAATCAAGAGAAAAGTAATGAAAATCATCAATTTCGAGGATGGAAATGCTTATCCAAAAGTTTCACACAAAAATCCTCTTCAAAAATCGCCCAAGGAAGCTTGAATAGTGATTTGACAATTTAAAACAGTTTAGGGAAAATTACTACTCTGCGAACGTGGAGTACCAATCAACTTAAACCTCCGCAAATGCAGAGTGTACAGAGAAACTTCTCCGCGAACTCAGAGTGAGGCTCTGCGAATGCGGTGGTCATAAAAGTTAGACCTCTGTGAATGTTTACCCCAATCCTGCGAACGCGGAGTACAAAGTGGGCTTGCACCAGATCATTCATAAACCAGCTATATTTCTCAACTTGAAACAAACCCCAGGGTTCATTCGGAACCCGATACACACAAATAAGACATGTACCCATACCAGAAATGGCCTTTCGGACTCAATGGAATTATTAGAATTTGATTCTGAGGTATCCTTGACCTAGCTCCCCATAAAGCTCACTAAAACTAGTTAAAACTCAAAATGCCCTTGGAAACTCCAAAAATTACAATTAGACTATTTCTAGCATTAGTTTCACCATCCAAACTAGTTGAATGTCAAAATTTTGATTAGAGCTTTCGAACTCCGAATGTTGACAAAAATTAAACTTAGATCATTTTTAACTCATTTATGCAACTTTCGACCTAAAATCCACATACAGACTCCAAATTTGATTTCATCACTTCTCCTACATCAAATTCGATGTTCTAGAGCTAATGGAATTTATAGATTTCTATTCCGACACAAGAAACTTCAAATGGTACAAAAACTCACTTTTTCAACAACTTAGCTTCCAAAAATGTGAAAATTCATATTTTCCACTTTTTAAGTACAGGTTCTTAGTTCCAACAACACAGATAGTTCAAAATAGATCCAAAACAACTTATGAAAGGGCAGAAATAGTAATTTTTACAAATAAGCTAAAAAAATACCCGGCAAGATCATCACATCATTCACCACTGAAAATAATGTTTGTCCTTGAACATAAGAGAAAATAAGGTACATGAAGCCTAAAAAAAGCTCGACTATCTAGCCCGCATGTGTGACTCCAAATCCCAAGTAGCCTCCTTAATAGGTTGGTGCCGCCACTAAACCTTCACCGAAGGTTTGTCCTTGGACCTCAACCTCTACACCTGCAACCAGTCGAATATAGCTACGGGCTCCTCCTCATAAGACATAGTTGAACTCAAGTCAACTGAATCATAGGAAATCACATGTGACTCATCTAGAATATACTGGAAGAGCATGGAAACAAGAAATGTTGAATGAACTGTTGATATATTGACCATATCAGATATCATATCTGATATAATTCTGAAAGATTCAGAAAATATTCTGCTTTAACTATGCAAAATCACATCCTTGATATTGTGGAAGATGTGATATGATATTATGCTAGAATCATGCTTGTATTTAGTATTTATGAATCTTTGTATGTATGTATATCTATATAGTAGCTAGTTGTATCAATTGTAAAACATTGAATACAAAATATTTTTCAACTCATTTTGATTCTTGATTTTCAATAGTTATCATGGTATTAAGAGCCTATTTTTTTTTTCAGGAAACTATTTTACCCTTTACTCTTTGTTGTTATTTGATTTCTGCCATAGGATTATCTTGTGTTTTTCAAATGGAGTCACATTCTCATGATATTTTGGCTACCAATTTTGATGAAAAAAATTATCCGATGTGGGAATTTCATTTTCGAATCTTTGTTCAAGGAAAAAGCTTTTTCGGAATCTTGGATGGATCACCAACTGAGCCAAATGAAGATAAGGAAAAACAAGTTTGGCATGCTAACAATGCTCGTGTCATTTCATGGATCCTCAATTCTGTACATGCAGATGTTGCATTCAGTTTGCATCCGTTCAACTTGGCATCAGAAATGTGAAAACATCAAAAAGGTATATTTTCAATGCAACCATGCTCGTGATTTTGCATTAGAACATACTCTTTCGGAATATAAGCAGGGAAATAAGATATTCGGAGTTATTATTTGGAAATTATGGCAATCTAGTCAGAACAGGACCAAAGCTTTGGAGGAAACCTTTCTTCCACAGATTTTGCAGAAGTTATGTTGGAAAGGAAAAAGAATCACGTTGTCCAATTTCTCATGAAATTGAGGCCTGAATTCGAGTCTATTAGAGCTAACATTCTTAACAGAGAAACTCTACTGGACATTGATGTAGTTTTTGGAGAACTCATTTGTGAGGAGACGCGTATCACTACTCTGGCAGCCATGGATTCGTCTAACACAATTGGCATGACTATGCATATATCAAAAGGTACTCATAAAACCTTCACTCAAAGTTCATCTTGAAAGTCCGGATCACAATGCTTTGACTGTAAAGATTATGGCCATATTGCATCACACTGCAAGAAAAGAAATATATGCAATTATTGCAAGAAGCCTGGACATATAATTCTGGAATGCAATCGACGCCCAAATACGCGTCAAACTAAGCACAAAGCTTATCAAGTGTCCAAAGTTCATGTGAGTCAAGCAGAGATCACAAAACCACCACCATTTGCCTTGGATCCGAAAGCATTTCAAAAGATGATACAAGATTCAGTTGCGACTACTCTTCCCGAAGCTATTTCTAGTGCTCTCACTGTTGCCTATCCTGGTAAGAATTTAAATAAGAATTCAAAAGTTTGGCGTATAGATTCAGCTGCTTCTAACTATATGACAGGAGATATCCATAATCTACACTATGTATCACCTTCACTAGAAAATCATCTCATTGTCATAGGCAATGGCGATACATTACCAGCCTCTAAGATTGGAAATGCATCTTGCTTCAACTAATGTTCTTTTTGTCCCTAAACTCACTATTAATCTTATTTCGGTTGGACAATTGGTGGAACAAAATTGCCTTGTTATTTTCTCACATCTTGGTTATGTTGTTCAGAATCTGGAGACAGGGAAGGTGATCGCCAAGGGTCATAAAGTTGGGAGAATGTTCCAGCTGTCCATGTCTGAAACACCTCACCATGCATGTTTTCTGTCTGCCACTAAAGAAGATATCACTAACTCAAATAAATTGTAGTACTTGTGGCATCATCATCGTGGGCATCCACATGCTCAGAAACTTTCCTCAATGTTACAATATTCTCTTCATTCGAATAAGAAATCATGGATTTTGTCATCAAAATTACCTTGTGAAAATTATGCCAAATCCAAAAGTCAAAAACTGCCTTTTCCTTGTAGTACTACTTCATACAATTCTACATTTGATTTGATTCATAGTGATGTAGGGGTCCTGCACCACTTTCATCTATATTGGGGTATCAATATTTTATCTTATTTATTGATCACGTCTCAAGATATACATGTGTGTTCTTTTTTAGAAACAAAAGTGAAGTTCCTAAAATTGTAAGACAATTTGTCACCAATGTTGAGACCCAATTCAATAAACGAATTAAAAATTTTTGATTTGATTCAGGTGAAGAATATATGAAGTCTGAACTCATAAATTTTTTCAAAGAGAGAGGCATCACTTCACAACACTCTTATCCATACACTCCTGAGCAAAATGGAGTTGTAGAAAGAAAAAATAGGTATGTCCTAGAAACCACGTTAGGTCTTCTTGATACATCAAATGTTCCTAAAATATTTTGGGTTGAAGCCATCCAAACTTCTGTCTATTTAATAAACAGACAAATCACAACCATTAATAAAGCTGATAGTCCATATTCCATTCTAATTGGTAAACTTCCTGATTATTCTCATCTAAAAGTTTTTGGTTGTGTATGTTTTGTCCATTTACCTAAACATGAGTGTCATAAATTATGTGCTAAAGCTGTGAGATGTGTTTTCCTGGGTTATAATATGTTCAAAAGGGATATCTTTGTTATGATTATTCTAAATGATAGTTACGGGTTTCCAGACATAATTTTCTTTGAGCATCTATTTGTTTATCCTGTTACCTCTTCAACAACATCCAACTCTGTCTCAATTTTTGTATAAGTTTGAGAATCAAGAAGTACAAAATCCTACATCCCCCAATGAAGACCCTAATGGCATTACTAATGATCCTGGTCAATCAGATACATTTGCTACAGATAATTCAGGTAGTACTTTATCATCTGATTCATTAAATACCACACACTCATCGAACAACAATGATGATTTTGATGGTGAACATGTACTTCTTGAACCAATAAATCCTTCCATTCTTTCTCTCTATCAATCTAAACATAAAATATCTGCCCCAGATCGATGTGGATACTCTCAGGTAGATATGGTCAATCTTATGCCTCACTTGCTACTTTGAATTCTATTTTTGTTTCAACTACTTACCAAGAGGCATCAAGTCATGATTACTGGAAAAATACAATGGAAGATGAACTTTTAGCTTTAGAAGAAAATCATACATGGGATTTGATATCTAAATCGGCTGACGCTTCAATTATTGGGAGTAAATGGATTTATTCTGTGAAGATGAAGTCTGATGGTACATTGGAGAGGTACAAAGCCCGACTAGTAGCTCAAGGCCATAAACAAGAATATGAATTGGACTATGAGGAGACTTTTACCCCTGTTGCAAAGATGACAACAATTCATGTGTTGCTCATAGTTGCATCTGTCAAACGGTGGCAACTTAATCAAATGGATGTAAAAAAAATTTATTTTTGCATGGTGAATTGCATGAGATTATATACATGAAGCCTTCTCTAGGATACCAGCAAGCCCAACCCAATATGGATTTTTGTCTTCAAAAATCTCTTTATGGTCTCAAATAAGCACCACGTGCATGGTTTGAGAAGTTTCAATCTACCGTCATAAATACCGGATTTTCTTAATCAATCTCTCTCTGATTATTCATTATTCATCCGACACTCCAATACTAGTATGAAAATTCTTTTACTGTATGTGGATGATATGTTATAACTAGTAATGATGAGAATGGAATTGTACAGCTCAAAAATCTTCTTAATGTAACCTTCAAAAAGAAAGATCTTGGAAGGTTAACATATTTTTTGGGTTTGGAGGTTGAATAATTACAGGATGGTATCATGCTAAGTCAAAGCAAGTATGCAAAAGATCTTATCAACCAAGCTGATTTAAGTGATCAAAAGATAACACACACCCCATGGAAATCAACGTGAAGTACAAAAATGATGATGGCGACCCTCTTGCAGAACCAACATTTTATCGGAGACTTATTGGTTGTCTAATTTATTTGACAATAACAAGACCTGATATCTCTTATCTGGTTCAAGTCTTGAGTCAATTTGTTACAAATCCATGCCAACATCATTTTTCTGCGCTACTTAGGATCATTTGCTATATTAGGAGTACAATTAATCGAGGTTTATTCTTTCATTCAGCATCATCTCTAAATCTTGAAGGCTATGCAAATGCAGATTGGGCAGGATGGATGTCCAAA
>DF365071.1:49145-60568 GCA_000787875.1 Solanum virginianum
GTAACAAAACCTTATCATCTCTCAATATTCATGATGGTACAGTTCTTCATTTGGTGCTCAATCGTGCAGAGAAGTTTCGTATATTTGTTATATTGCCAACTCTTGGAATCATACAAATAGAAGTCAAGGCTACCTTATTTGTTCGTGATGTTAAAACGGTTATAGAGAGTAAGGTTGGCCACCCAATTCACAATATGGATCTGTTTATGGGACAACAGAAACTGGATGATGAGAGGGAATTGTATCAGTATGATATAACAGGAGAGGCCTTCTTAAAATTGTTGTAGGTATAAGGAATTTTCTTGGCAACTATTGAATCACAAAGGACACATTAGAGTTGATGATAACTTGTGTTGTTTAGAAACACATTAAGGTTCAGTTTTTGCTGCAAAATTTGCAAAAATACATGTTTATGTTTGGAAGTTGGTGAACTTGTTTTATTTTAGATCTTAGAATACCTAGTTTGCTGGATGATATTGATGATGAAAACTACTGCAATGGTTTTCCTTTCTTCTGTTATCTGCTGATTTTACCTCACTACATGGGTCACTTTCTTCTACTTTGTGTAGAGTGTCTACTTTTGATTTGTTTGTGGTATCGATCAATTACTACTTCCACCATCAGGTAGCTCTGTTGTCTCTTGAAATTTGAATCAAAGACCTCATGGTGGACAACACACTTCATTATCTATGCGTGAAATAAAGGAAAATTTTAGAAATGAGTGAAAATGACTTACACCCCTTTGCTTTAAAAATATTACTCCCCTTCAACTATGAATAATAGATATTCTCCCTCCCCTTTATCCTATCAATGTCATGACCCAAAACTGGATCGTAGCTAGAGGAAAGCAACTATGATAAAACCTCACCATGTAGATTCAAAATCTCAAAACCTGGAGTCATGAGTACAAGAGATTCTAAATAGTACGGAAGAGTAAATATAAGGTTGTCTCATAAAGAAAATACAAAGTCTGGAACAAAAATACAACTAGAAAAGGGTCTCAACAGCACAATGGAGACTTGATAACTAAGCCTCACATTGTGATCTAGGGTAGGGAAGAAGAACTCCATCAGAATAAGATCAACTACCACGGGGGAGTCCCTATGCTCGATTTGCAGGGAGGAAATATATAGTAGGGGTAAGTACACTGAAATGTGCCTAGTAAGTTCAACTAACTGGATAGGAGAAATCAGAATCCCTCTCAAATGCAACGAAGGAGTTAGTACACAATATATACACGAACAGATAAAGAGAGCAAGTATGATTACGATGTAGTACAAATGAAATTAATGAATTCAATGCATGGGTTGGAATCAAGACTGTCGCATAATCGGTGTACACATCTACCGAGATAAGACTACCAGGTAGAACCCATAAGGGTCTCGAAGACCATATACTAAAATCTCAACCTTGCCACCTCTGCATGGTCAATGGGTGTCATAATATCTCAACCTTACCGCCTCTGCTTGGTCAAGGGGTTTTATAAAAGGTGGTACAATATCTCATCCTTGCTACCTCCGCATTGTTACGAGGTTTTGGAAAAGGTGGTACAATATCTCAACCTTGCCACCTCCGCATGGTCAAGGGGTGGTATAGATGCAACATAGAGATGAATGCATGCCAATGCCATAAATTAATGTATATGATAGCAATATAATAAGATAAACTGATAAATAATAATCATAGAATTAGAAAAATAATGTCAAGTGTCACAACTAGAACTACAAGCCATTAGAATGTCTCAAATTACTACACTTTCACCAATAGTCAAATATACCGATAGTAACGGACTTCGCAAGTTTCAAAATATGCATATAAGTCCCCAAAAGTACCTCAAATACCATCAATTACCACAACGTGTTAATGATATCACTAGTCTCATATTATCACAACAACATCCAAAAGTGTCAAAAATATTAAGGACACATCTCAATTTGCCAACAAATTCACAATTTACTCCAATTCCAAAGCAACCAATATCACACTTCGCCAAAATATCATCATACCAATCAAATTACTCATGAAACAATCTAAATCTTACAAGTATCACATAATGATATCCAATAACTCAAATCTAGTCCCAGAAGGTTAGTCGAACCTACCTCAATGGCGAAATCGCACTCGAACCAAACTTCTGGACACTTCAAGTCTCAAATATGAGGTTGAATCAACCAATCACTATCAAGATAGATAATACACGTCAAAATATAAATTTTGATACTTATATTGGCACGAATAAGATCCAGGGGCAAAATGGTCAAAATTAGGGCTAAAATTTGACATTCAGGAATCTGAAAATAAATGAGAAATATGATTTTATGCGAGAAGAGGAGTTGGTGGGTGAAAATCTCACTGAAATTGAGCTCAAATTGAATGAGAAATCAACATTTACAGTTTCCAAAATATAGACCTAAGGAAGCTTGAGAGTTTCAAAAATGGATGATAATAGTGATTTGACGATTTAAAACTGTTTAGGAAAAATTACTACTCTACGAACATGGAGTATCAATTAGCTTAAACCTCCGCAAATGCGGAGTGCACAGAGGAACTTCTCCGCTAACTCGGAGGGACGCTCTGCGAATGCGGAGGTAACAAAAGTTAGACCTCTGCGAATGTATGCCCTAATACTGCAAACGTTGAGTACAAAGTGTGCTTGCACCAGATCATTCACAAACCAGCTATATTTCTCAACTTGAAACGGATACCAGGGTTCATTTGGAACCCGATACACACAAACTAACATGTAACCCTACCATAAATGGCCTTCCGGAGTCAATGGAATTATTAGAATTCGATTCTGAGGTCTCCTTGACCTATCTCCCGATAAAGCTCGCTAAAACTAGTTAAAACTCAAAATACCCAAAATGCCCTTGGAAACTCCAAAAATTACAATTAGACCATTTCTAGCATTAGTTTCACTATCCAAAACTAGTAGAATGTCAACATTATGATTAGAGCTTCCGAACTCCGAATGTGACCAAAATCAAACTTAGTCCATTTTTAACTCATTTATGCAACTTTCGACCTAAAATCCATATACAAACTCTAAATTTGATTTCGCCACTTCTCCTACACCAAATTCGATGTTCTGGAGCTAATGGAATTGACAGATTTCTATTTCGACACCAAAAACTTCAATGGTAAAAAAAACTCACTTTTTCAACAACTTAGCTTCCAAAAATGTGAAAGCTAATAGTTTCCACTTTTAAGTGCAGGTTCTTAGTTACAACAACACATATAGTTCAAAATAAATTCAAAGCAACTTACGAAAGAACAAAAATAATAATATTTACAAATAAGCTCAAAAATACCCGGCAAGGTCATCACATCATTCACCACTAAAAATAATGTTCCTCCTTGAACATAAGAGAAAATAAGGTACCTAAAGCCTAAAAAAGGCTCGAATATCTAGCCCGAATGTCTGACTCCAAATCCCAAGTAACCTCCTCAATAGGATGGTGCCGCCACTGAACCTTAACTGAAGGTATGTCCTTGGACCTCAACCTCTAGACTTGCAGCCCGTCCAATAGAGCTACCGACTCCTCTTCATAAGACAAGTTTGAACTTATGTCAACTGAATCATAGCAAATCACATGTGACTCGTCTGGAAGATACTGGCGGAGTGTAGAAACAAGAAATGCTGAATGAACTGTTGATAGTCTCGGTGTCAATATTAACTAATAAGCAACCTCACCTACCCTCCTCAAGATTTCAAATGGGCTAATAAACCTAGGGTTGAGCTTGCCCTTCTTTCCAAACCTCATCACACCCTGCATGAGTGATATCTTCAGTCACACATTATCTCAAACCATGAACTCTAAAGGTCTAGTCCTCCTATTCGTATAACTCTTTTGGCGGCTCTGAGCTATCAACAACCTACTCTGTGTCAATCGAACCTGATCCATAGTAGCTCTGAGCAAATCAAGACCCAAAGAATTGGCTGAACCTAAACCAAACCACCCGATAGATGACCTACACCTCCGACCATATAACGCCTCAAATGGTGTCATCTGGATGCTATAATTCAAATATACCATCTAGGGACACATAAAAAAATCATATATATAAAACACAAACGTCAAGAGTTCTCTACAATATGGATTCCTATAATACCCTAAGCTACTAAATTGGATGATCAAACACAAACGTCAAGAGTTCGAGTATAATAGACAGAGATATAAAAAAAAATCTTGTGCTTGACACATACAAATTAAATTACTCCACACGTGTGGGACATGTTAAAAAATGTAATTAAGTGAATAATAGTGTTCTCTATCTATTATATATGTACTACCTCCATCTCATATTATACGAGCATCTTTCTAGAAATATTTCTCTCATATTATATGGTCACTTACTAAATTAGGATAGAATTATTTTTTTCCCATTTTACCCCACCATTAATTATTGCATTAAGGATTTTTTCTAACTTAATTTAATGTACATTGATATAAATCAAGGGTAAAATGGTAAAGTCTACTAATATATTAATGATTTCTTAATAACCATGTAAAATGAAAAAGTGTCTTTATAATATGAGACGGAGGTATTACTTGTGATTGAGAATTTAGAGTTAGACCGGCACAAAAATATAGCAGTATGGGATTACTTAATTTATTCACATTTTACTATGGTGATTAATATTTTTTCCTATATAGGCTGATATAGATGATCAAAGTATATTTATTCACACAGAATTATTAAAGGAACGCTGAAGCTTTAAAGCGAGGCTCAAAACATGTTGAGTGCTTCGGCTTGTTCCTAGACATTTCTTAGCTTACACCTAGTATACTTATATTATTTTGTGTGCTTGAAATACTAGTTTCCTACATCTACGTACAATGAGTGTTTTTTGTTCATGCATATGAGTTTAAATTCATTTGCAATTAGCTAATATACTGATGGCATAATTTACCTTTTTTTTTTTGTCTACAAATTGAAGAATTGGATCTGGTTTAGAGCGAGTTAGGCCCTAAAATAACTCTTAAGTAATGATTTTAATAAGGATGATATTTTTTTCTAGACATTTATATTTTGTCATGTCATTTCATTAAATGGGTATAAAAAATTATATTTAAGCTAAAATGGTCACATAAGCTAACTAGACAAAGTTGTGTGGCTTTTGAAAAATAAAATAAAGTGTGACTGTAATAATCATTATCCATAAGTTGAGTGACCATCAAGGTTATTGAGTATAAGTTTAAATTCATGCAATCTTGTTACTAAGAAGGTTCATAACTTCGATTATTTCACCACTTCATTTTCTTCTTCTTATTTTCTCAATCGCTTTTTCTGTAATTTTGTAGGAGATTCAAGATTTGCAAAAGATTGATATGAGCATGAAGCGCATAAGAAGTGCTGATCAAGAAGAGGTTAGCTTCTTTCTTCTTGTTTTTTTTTTAGCATTTAACCGATAAGATAATAGTTCGCGGATTGTTTTCTCAGAAGGATAAAGAGTAACAATTTAGGATTAAAAGTTATTCCATGTCTAATTATGATATTAGTTAATTCCAAGAAAAATTTTATACCAAAATCATAGTATTATCTATCACATATAGAAGGTGAGATCCAAGAATTGAACTTTATAGCTCGAATTCAAGATTCAAGTATAACTCTTTTGATTTACTAGGCTTTGAAATATTTATTTGTCCTGGTTTAGTGAAATTTGCAACACATACGTACAAAGTCGATGCTATTTTTAGCTTTGGATTAATTTATAACCGTTTCTTTACAAGACAAATTTCAAATTTCAAATTTATGATTTGAGCTTGAATTTTGCCATATGCTTCTTCACTATACGATCCGCCATTAGTAACCGCATGTTTATTGGAGTAGGGACTCTCAGTTCTAGCTTCTTGAAGATTGCAAGGGGCATCAAATTAATGTTGGCACCTAGATCACATAGTGCCCTTGCAAAGTCCACATCTCCAATGATGTAGGGAAATCCCATGAAGAACACATGTATCCCTCTATAAAAAGAGTGGAGGGTTAAGAAAAGTACACTTCTAGAAATGATAAGAATTATGTTTATTGATTACCATTTTAAGTAGCTATGAGTGTCTCGTAAAACTATAATCATAATCCAACCTAAGATTTAGGCTTAAAAACTTCTCTATTTTTGCCTCTAAGTTTTTCTTAACCTTTATTGGAGTAATTCATCTTCTACTCCATCCTAGTGCATAAGGAAAAAAATTGTTATTTGCCCCATTATTTTAATGTTAAATTATGTTTAGGTCAATACTGTTCATTTTAATATAGGTGTTACTATTTTTTAATTATGAAAGAAACCGGGGAAAATAACTTGTATATCATTCAAAAGTAAACATATATAAATAGAATTAAATGAAAAGCTAATGAAAGGGAAAAAACAGGAAATCTTAAAGATTTATTACTGATAAATGTTTTTGTATAATATCTAAAAGTAAATTTATATACGAACTGTAACATGATATTGCTCAACCCGACTACTCAAAGGAAGCAGGGGCGGCTATCATCAACATATTATGTAACTTTAGAGGTTGGGGTCGAATCCCATAGGGAACAATGTGTCGGTGAATATTGGAGCAAGGACCTATTGCTACTAGATTTTGACTTGATGAGCGAGTACCAAGCAAGAATTCTAACTAAATTGGGGGAAACTAAGCTAGCAACCACTCCTAAGAAAAAACTTGGGTAAGGAATGATTAAGCAAGGGAGCAAGGATAAGGGATACGGGAATAAATCAAAACACATTCGGTCCATCATACTTAGCATCAAATTAACTCTATGGGTAGGCTAGGTTTCTTGTAATCACCTCGGCTAGGGAAAGTGATGTTTCGCAAGAGCCAACTACGACCTTCTACGCGAGTTACTCAAAGACACGCCTAGCTTGAGCACCTCAAAGCAAAACACCCAAGACCTTAGCCGTTGAGTCCCTTTTGAAGCTCTCAACTCATAAACCCATGAATATCATTCAATCCTCTATCAAAGACACACTTGACTTGAGCACCTCAAAGCAAAACACCCGAGACATTAGCCATTGAGTCCCTTTTGAGGCTCTTAACTCATAAACCCATGACTATCATGCAATCTTCCGCTTCAACTACACCCGCTAAAGCAATAATTGAAGATCTAAGCTAGATTCAAGTAGCTACCTCAAATCTAAATTATACAAGAGGATATGCATGAACCAATAAACCAATTCAAACAATTGTCAACGTCCGGTAACCCATAGATAGCATTGATAATCGCCGGACTAAAATCGACTCTCACTTCTCTAATCATGGTAGCCAACTCCTCTCCAAAGTTTGTTTTGAAGGCATTAACATAAAACTTGACTACTATAGAGTGGTTGGCTTTTATAGGTTCATCAGCAAAGCATAGCCAACCTAAAGTCTGAAGTCGGCCAAAGAAATCCAGCATCTTTTCCTTCACTTTGTCCAAACAAATCTCCCTCTCTCTTATCACGGGTCGGCCCAAATACTCATCATATTTTTTGGCACATTTGGTTGAGAGGAATCAGTTTTGATAAAAGTAGGTTTCTTCTACCACCTCTGGAAAGATTTCATTCTCATGAAGTGCTTGCTCGGGATCCATTTTCTACCAATCAGACCTATTATCAAAACCAACACAATAAAAACATCTTATAGACATTTAAATCGTGTCTTTAAAAAAATTGTTTGGAAGAAATCTAGATTAAACAGTGAAGCATTGTAGTGTTTGAACAGTGAATAGTTGTTTTCTGCGTTTGCAGCTACTCAGAGTTGGGAGTAGCTTTACAATGGCAGGATAGAAACATGATAGGAAAATTTTCACTTATCTCTTACCATTGTCAAACCATTTTCATGGTAGTGCACAATTTTAGTTGATGAAGAAGAATGGAGAAGGTTTAGGAGGCACATACCTTAGAGTAGAGAAGCCCAAAAAGATGAAGGAGAGGAGAGCATTAAGAGATTTCCTTTGAATTTCGAGTTGAAAGGAGTTTTTTTATTACCTTTCACTCGTGTTCTCCTTTTCTACGATTAAGAGACAAAGTCAAGTGACTTGTATTTTCATTTAACTACTCCCGTCTATTCTCCGCCTTTGCAGACCTATAGGAGCAATCGCGCCTCATTGCCTTTGTACATTACGTGATCTCGATCATTTGACTGCCTTCGTGACCATCAGCTGGGTGCCAAAATTAGGCTGAGTTTCTGCAACTTTGGCTGATCCTGGGGCCCAAAATGCGGTCAAAACAACCTATTTTCATATTTTTGCAATTTTTGTTAGTGTTTCCACCCATTTCCGCAACTCCAATCATCTTGACACTTCAAAACATGTGCAATGCCACTACCAAAGACTTGAAAATTGTGAATGTTAGCTAAAAATTAAAAATAAAAATCAAGAAGTTACTCTAAAAATTTAAAATACAATTATTTATTAAAATATGAATAAAATTTGATTAACCACCCATTTGTGTTTCCTCCTTGAGGCAATGAATCTTCTCCCCAATTTCAAGATGATTTGTCATTTGAGCTCATGAGGAGGGTGATGAGAGACCATCAACATTTTCCATTGGTCTCTCCATTTTGAAGACTTAAATTGTCTACCCAACTTGTCATAAACTTTACTTTTAGGTTCCTTGGGTAAACCGGGAAATGTCAAGAGGTCATCTTCAAATTGAGCTTCACACTTTGTGGCCTAGGCAACACTCCCAAATTCAAATGAACTAAAGTTGCCAATTAGATTTCCATGCCTTGTTCTTGCAACTTTAGTATCATTTCCTCAATTTTGGCCTCTTGGATGATTATCGGTCTTGATGAAATGCATAGGCCCAAGACTTCTTCCACATTAAGCTCCACTCCTTCTTCTTGAGACCCTAACTCATGTTTGATCTGGGAATCTCACTCACTTCATTGCTTAGCTTCAAGCTGACCTCCAACACATAGACTTCCCATTCAAATAGGTCCAACTCATAGCCTCTAGCAACAAGCAAGCTCTTGAGATCATCCCTCGTGTTAAGCGATTGATGTCTTTGGGACACTTCTTTGGAAAGTCTAAGACTTAAGTCTGTGAGCCAATCTTGACTCATAAAACTCTCATCCCACTCATATTCTCAACACCATTTTGCTCACCCCGAAGTGCAATACTCCGAAGGGGAAAGAAAAAAGGTTTACATTCATTAAGCAAGCATTCATCACAAATAGCAATATAACAAAAAAGAAAAAACAATGGAAACAAAAAGAAGTACTCACTAATCAAATCAAAAAGAGTAAGCTACAAGTCCTAAATCAACTCAATACACCTATTGTTCCCCGGCAATAGCACCATTTTGATGTCGCTCAAACCCAACTACTCAAAGAAAGCAGGGGCGACCATCATCAGCATATTACCCAACTTTAGAGGTCAGGGTCGAATCTCACAGGGAACAATGTGACGGCGAATAAGTGAAGCAAGGACCTATGGCTACTAGATTTTGACTTGATAAGAGAGTATCAAGTAAGACTGCTAATTAAATTAGGGGGAAACTAAGCTAACAACTACTCCTAAGAAACAATTGGGTAAGGATTGATCAAGCAAGGTAACAATGATAGGGGATACGAGAATCAATTAGAACTCATTTGATCCATCAAACTTAGCATCAAATTAACTCTATATGTAGGCTAAGTTGTTGTTAGTCACCCTGCTGGGGAAAGTGATACTTCACAAGAGCCAACTATGGCCACCTACGCGAACCACTTAAAGGCACACTTGGCTTGAGCACCTCAAAGCAAAACTCCTAAAACCTTAGCTGTTGAGTCCCTTTTAAGGCTCTCAACTAATAAACCCATGACTATATGCAATCCTCCACTTTAACTACATCTACCAAAGCAATGATTGAAGATCTAAGCTAGATTCAAGTAGCCACCTCAAATCTAAATTATACAAGAGGATATGCATGAACCCATAAACCAATTCAAAAAATTAAAGAAATTTGGGAGAAACCCTCTTGCTTTTGCAAGTAAATTATCAACTAAGCATGAAAGCAAGAGAAAGTAAATTATCAACTAAGCATGAAAGCAAGAGAAATAATCAAGACCCTTATATAAATTAACATCCAAGCTTCAATAAAATCTAAAAATTTGGCATTCAAGGACAAGGAAAGAAAGAGTGAGTGAAAGATAAATACAAGGGAAGCCCACACTCTTCAATCCACTCAAGAATTTGTAGAAAACTTGCCCTAAATCCTCACCCTAAACTAAAATCTACACTAAGGTTTGGTTTTCTTCTTCAAAGATCTATGAATGATCTTCTCTATATGGATATCTCTCCCTCTCTCTCACACACACATAAGAATGAGGGTTAGGAGTACGTGTATATGTGATTGTGGGAATGAAAATGGTCAAATTCCAGAGCTACCTTGGCACTGGTCTCTGCAACACTCCATGATCGCGGTCAGTATTCCGTGATTACGAAGACTGTGTCTCCTTATGCCCTGCCTGGGTCTAGCGCGTTCACGCTTCTCTGCTTGTCGCAGCTTCATGATCACGGGCCTAAAGGCTGCGTTCATGGAGTGTATCTGCTGCCAGGTACCATTTTATGCATTTCAACTTCTTTTGGCTCCAATTCAACTCCAATCTTTAATTATTCTCAACAAAGCCAAAACTAACCCATATTTACCTATAACATACACCATACAAAGCACAATTAGCCTTAAGTTATGAGATTAACAACACAAAATCATAACAAAAGAGTAAGAAATGAGGGCAAGTTATGCACTCATCATAACACTCCTCACTAAGCTGGAGCATACTGATCGTGCAGAGCTTGTTAAAATGGTAGTTGACTTGAGATCCATGCAACGTCTTTGTGATCTCCCGTCTCTACATAGTTCGTAGAAATCAAATTTTGCATAATCTACTCTTGAATAAAATGATATTCTTCTTCAATAATTTTGGTTATTTTGTGATATACCAAACTTCAAGTGATATGAAGGGTAGCCTGATTATCACACTAAAGTTTTGATGAAGTACAATGCTTCAATCCAATTTCATATAAAAGACTATATAGATCCATATGATTTCACATGTGAATGTGCCATCACTCTATACTCGGATTCTTCACAGGACCAAGATATAATTTTTTGTTTCTTACTTCTCCATGACACCAAGTTACCAAAAACAAAATACGGTCAATCTTGGATCCAATCCAATTGCCTATGCTAAACACTCAGTGTGAGAGTGTCCATGATTCTAACAGAGAGTGCATGCATGAAATGGTAATCACACTTACCGTAAAGACAGACAAATATATGTGTGAGTCACATTAAGATAGTTTGAGTTCCCCACTAACATTCTGTATCCCTCTGCTTCTACAAATGGACGGTCTTCATGTTTCATAAGATACACATTAAGAACTGTTGGAGTACTGCAAGTCTTACCAACCAACCTTTTAGTTTCTTCCACTAGGTCAATAACTTACTTTAT
>DF365070.1:9671-26401 GCA_000787875.1 Solanum virginianum
TCTAAATAGAAAATGACTATTTTGTTAGATTTTTGTTTCGCGTATGTGAGAAATTGAATTTGTAGCACGCATCAAGTGTGTAATTGTACGAACTGTGTGTATTTGTAGAGAGAGAGTGTGTGTGAGATCGGCGATGGGGAGAGGAAAGATAGTGATAAGGAGGATCGATAATTCGACGAGCAGACAAGTGACGTTCTCGAAGAGGAGAAATGGATTGTTGAAGAAGGCGAAGGAGCTAGCGATTCTGTGCGATGCGGAGACCGGAGTCATTATCTTCTCCAGCACTGGGAAGCTCTATGAATATTCAAACACCAGGTGATTTTCGCTAGTTGCTTATTATAATTTTTTTGTATATTATATATGTATATATTGAATTTATGAATATTTCAGAAGTTTTAATTTCGTGTATTATTTGTGTGGATTAACGAGATCTGTGTGCTCAATATTTTTTCATCTACCAATTTTGCATATTATTTCTGAGTTTGACTTGGATAATGTGGTAGTATAGATGCTAATATTGTTTGGAATAAATTCTTCTAGCTAAGTGAAGTTCGAATCTACATATTAGGATGAGCTCATATAACTGAAAGTTTATGGTTCGAAATGCAATTTTTTTTCCGCTCATTCTAGAAACGATGCGTCATTTTGTACTCGCTTTCTGTATGTTGTAATGCCGCTCAGTTTATCTTGTATGAGATCACTGGGTGAGAAAATGTGTGAATAGTGAGTTACACTTACGCTAAGTGAATTATAGAATGAGGCTAGCTGGTGTTAATTATGCAGTAGTGCTTTGGGAGAGTACTTTTGCTAGATATTATTGAGCTTTCTTATTTGCCTTTTATGGGCTAATTGCTTGGGGTTCTGTTGACAACTTTGAATGTATGATTTGAGGTTAGCTGGAATTGGTTAAACTTTGATTTAGTGTTAATACATTGAACATATAGTTGTATCCGCATCCACTAAAATGATCAATGCTACAAAAGTTTTCATGAAATAATAAATAGAACAAAGCAAGTGTTTCATTGTTTTTAGTAGAGACGTATCTATGCATAGAAGCACATTGGTCGACTTTCATAAAGGTGTGCTTAAAGACCAGCAATAGTTGAACATAAGGCGAGCAATAGCTCATGCAGTAGAGATGCATACTCACATACAATGTACTCCTACTGGGCGGACAGTTATTTACCCAGCAAGAGTTTTTGGTTATCAGAAGTTAATGAGATGCATGTTGGAATATATCATGGGCCTTCGATAATATTATTATGTCACATAGAGGATGAGCTCATTTCAATAATATTGAAACTATATTCTTACACTAGACAATCACAAAAGGGGGTATATATAGGTGACCAAGGCACTTCTAGAGTTGAACTAAGAAATGGTTTCTCACACATACTATGAACTTAACTACAATAACATAAAAGGGATTCGGTTCGTCTGGTCTCCTATTTAATGACTTCAATGGACCATTTTTCCGGTCTACATAGGAGATTTGCAACTTTTTTGTAGCCTACTCCAATAGTGCATGTTCTCCCATCTCACAATTGAAACCATTCAGTTTGTGTAATGTGACCGATAAGATTATTTCAAAGATTTTTTCTATCAAAATGACCCCCATTTTATGCAAGCTTATATCAGAAAATCATGTTGGGTTTGTAAGGGGAAGACTGATAATTAGAGATGTCTTATTAACCCAAGAAATTGTATGAAGAAGGAACAAAATAAAGGAGGTATCACTGTCACAGGCTCTCTTGGACCTTTCTTACAGCAGTCATGAGGCAACTTGGAATTTTTAAGAAATGGTGGTTGATTTTATCTACGAATAGTTGTCAAACAATTGGTATTTAGTCATTAGAAATGGTACAACGGATGAGTCTTTAACTTCTCTAGACTCTAGGGGAGTAAAACAAGGGGACTCTTTGTCTGGTGCTTTCTTTATCATAGCTGCAGAAGCCCTTACTAGAGCCCTCAATCAACTTAATAAAAATAGCAGCTATAATGGCTTCACTATAAGCAGTAAGGCCCGAAAGAGAATGATTGAGAGTGATCTATTGTGTAAGTCAAGTTCAGTGGAACAAAGAAAAATTGCTGTGTCACTTGTGTTCTGTGAGAAATATTGAAGAAAAATATTATTGACTTGTGTATCTACATTACTACATAAAGACCTTATTTATAGATAATACAATTTAATCCAAGTCTAACTAGGAAACAACATACTAGTCCTATTCCAATTCTAAATATAACTATATATTCCTATTCCTATTCTAACACAAGAAAGAATATGAGTGATTTGAGTGTCTTTTTTCTCCCTAATTTTTCAATATTTGATATTGTAAAGACAAAATGTGTGCTGGCAAATGATGTATTATTAATGAAGTAAGAAAGTTGTTAAATAGAGTTACAGAGGAAAGACTCCTAAAAGAACTAAACTAAGGTAATCTAAATAGAAAATGACTACTGAGAAATAAAGTATCTTGATAAACAGGGATTGCTACTGCTACGACTAAACTGTAATGTAATAATTGAAATAACTAATAACAAAAATAACTCGTGATGTTCCAATATGCTCCCTCTAGTTAGGCGATGGCTCACTAAGCGTAACTTGAACAAATTATTCTCAAATGCAGGTTGAGGTAGTCCTTGGTAAGAGTGTCGATTATTTGGTCGGCACCATGAATATGAACAACACGATTCCTTTTGATATCGATATGGTGGCGAACAAAGTGAAAATCCGCTGTAGCATGCTTCACACGACTATGGAGGATAGGATTCTTCTCAAGAATGTGGCTCCAAGATTGTCACAATATATTGTCGGTAACTAATGTACTGGAAATCACAACTCATGGAGGAGATTAGTGGCCCATAAGGTTTCAGAAAGGGCATTAGCTATCACCCTACACTCAAGACTCGGTGGAGGAGCGTGGGATAGTATTTTGCTTCTTCAAAGACTAGCTAATCGAATTGTGACCAAGGAATAGAATGTAACCAAATGTAGAAACCCTGTTAGTGATGTCCCCACCCCAATTCGCATTAGAACACATGTAGATTGAAGTCATCAATAGGAGTAATATGTAGGTTGAATAGAATGGTACCACGCTGGTATTGAAGGACACGCTTCATAGCTTTCCAGTGAAGGTTTAATGGTGGGTACATGAATTGAGACGGCTTGTTGACCGCATAGGCTATGTCTGGTCTAGTGAAGGATAGGTATTACAATCTGCCCAAGACTCGACGATAACATGTGGCATTAGTGAGGTGAGTGCCCTCAAAATAGATGAGTAACTCAGAGGCACTCATTGGTATTTGACACTCTTGTAGTCGCTCATTAACTCATCATTTATAATGTCATTCACGTAGTTTGCTTGGGTGAGAATTACCCTGCCAGAGCTGCATATCACTTCATCATCTTGAAAATAGTGAAGATCACCTAAATCTTTAATAGAGAATTGAGAAGCAAAGGAAGTGATAACTTGATTGACACTGAAGGTGTTGCTCCTAGTGACAATAATGCCGTCGACATAGACAAGGACGAATAACGTGTCATCTGGAATATCTTTAACAAGAAGAAAGACATGTGATTTTGTCTTAACAAAGCCTATGGATGAAAGATAACCGATGAGGGCATTGTACATTGCCCGAGGAGTCTGTTTCAAGCCACAGACTTGTGTAGACGACATATACTCGTTGGTTTGTTATCACTGGTAAAACTTGAAGGTTGTGCCATGTACACTTCCTCATCTAGGTTACATTGGAGAAAGACATTATTGACATCAACTTGACATATTTGCTAGTTATGAGAAAATGCAACAGAGAGGACAATATGAACCATGGTTGGTTTGACAACTAGGCTGAATATGGAACAAAAACCAATGTTCGGCCTCTGAGTGAAGCCTTATGCAACCAAACACGATTTGTATCTTTCAATGGTCCCATCTGCATTTTGGTTGATCCTAAAAAGCTACTTTCAAGATACTATTTTTTTTGGGTTTAATGGTCCCTTCTGCATTCTTTTTTATCTTGAAAAGCCACTTGCAAGATACAATATTTTTTTTGGTCAGGAGGAACAAGTTCCCAAGTCTGATTTTTAATTAAATCATCAAGCTCTTATTTCATTGGATTACACCACGCAGGATATTTTTGTGTTTGTTTGGTAGGTGTGGGTATGATGGTGGGGTTCAACTCAACTAGGTAATCAAATATTCTTTTAGGTTTGGTGATGTTGTTTTGGGATTGAGTGACAACATGTGTAGAAGAAGATGGACAATGATTGGTGAAGGAGCGAGGTCTAACTCAGGGATAGAACAAGATGGTTGAGGAGTCGTGGGTGTTGATTGATAGATATTCCTGCGTTGATAGACAAGTAAATGAGGTAAGTTGCAGTTTGTGTTTGTAGGGATAGGAGTAAGTGAATAAGTAGGGCCGTGTGGTGGTGGGATACATTGGGCAGTGGGTTGAGAGAATGGGTTCTAGAAAGTGAAAATCATAGAAGATGGGGAAGATATAGATTTACTTGGAGAAGGTGAAGTTACGAGAGATGAAGCTATTTTCGTTGTTGATGCATTATCGAAGTAGGACTGTAGGTTTATGTTGTTGTTGGATTTGGCTGGAGAAGAAGCAGACGTTAATAGGGGAATATGTTATGCTGATTCTATTTCTAATATGTGTGGGTGGGGGAGGGGGTGTTTTAATGGCAATGTTGGAGAACAAAGTTTTAAATGAAAAATTATTCTTAACAATTTGCACATTAGGCATAAATACACCTTTGTAGAGATTGGGTCAAAGCATTGATGACAGTGATGAGACCAGGAAAATCTGAAATAGACATATGGGGCAGATTTTGGTTCAAGTTTATTTTTGGAGTATAGTTTAAGCTAGGAATAACATGAATAACCAAAAGTACATAGGCAACTATAATCAAGTGATTTTCCTAGTAATTGTTGGAACAGGGAATAATTATTTAGGTTGGAGGTGGGGAGACGGTTAATGAGGTAGATAGTGTGATGACACACGAAAGACCAAAATTTTGATGGAAAAGACGCGTCATGTAAGAGTGTTCTTGTAGTTTCGATGATATGGCAATGTTATTGTTATGCAAGTGCAACTCGTTAAGGTGTATAGGGTAGGATGGAGTGGTGTTCAATGTCGTGAAGTGACAGATTTATGTCAAGACTTTTACATTCTTCGCTGCCATCAGTGTAAAGTGATAGAATTATGCTGTCAAAATATTTTTTCATCATGGGAGAATTTTCAAAATATCTAACCTCGCTTTTTCTTTTAATTAATATGTAAAGCTAACTAAGTGTATTTCGAGGCGATCAGCTATGAAAATCATTCATCTTCCAAGGATATTTTGGAGCAATATAGAGATATAAAAAAGACTAACATATTGAGTGTGTTTGGTAAGAAGAAAAATATTTTTCAAAACATTTTATATTTTCTCTCAGAAAATAAGCTTCTAAAATGAGGAATGACTTCTCTAACAAAAGTAGGAAAACACAATTTATTAGTGACATTGCAAATTCATTGTCACCTTCCTGCCCTCCCTACATCCCTGCCCCTTTGACCATTTCACTTGTGAAACCCTACTGTTTATTCCCATTCGACCCACATATAGCCTTTTGTCAAATTACATATTAATGCTCTTATAATAATATTATTTTTGCTTTCCAACAAAATTTTTTTCTAGAAAAATACTCTTTATAAAAAATATTTTTCTTCGTATCAAACACACCTATGATGTTCATTGATAGACATTTGATATCACAAAGTCTCAAAAAAAGTTATATAGAAATGTTTGGAATTTAGAAGGGTACTTGTGGCATATGTTAGAGCAATTGAGGATATGTAGAGACTAAAGAGATTTCATTAAGGATCAACTCTTATCCTATTTTTATTTGCCTTGATGATGAAAGAACTGACGAGACATTCAAGAAGAGTTACCATAATGTATATTATTTACAAATTACGTAGTATTGATTGATTATATAGAAGATGGAGTTAACACTAGACTAGAGTTCTGAAACCCTAGACTTAAAGTTTTAAGTTGAATAGAACTAAGAGAAACAAAATACTTGGAGTACATTAAGATTTAAGAAAATACTCACATCCAATGTCCTATGTGATAAAAATGTCACTAAGATTTGAAGGTAATTTCTCCAAAGTTGTCGTTAAGCCAACTATGTTGTATGATTCAAAGAGTTATCCAGTTAAAAAACTCACGAATTTAGAAGATAAAAAAGAATGAGAATGCTCAGATCAATGTGTAGACATATTAGGAGAGATAATATTAGGAACAAAGATATAAAGAGTAAGAGGGGAGTGACCTTTGTAATGAACAAAGTGAGAAAAGTAAGACTAAGATGGTTCAAGCAAGTGAATTGAAGAAAAGCACAAATACCAGTAACCCTTTGTTTGGATGGAAGTTTGTCGTGGTTTCATAATATATGGTACATAATGGTGCATATGATATGGTACGATATGGTACAGGACAGTACAATACAATGTTTAGATAGACTGTATGGTTTACTGCTAATCAATGATAATTTTATTGTTTGATTTGACTATATGATACTATATCGTAACTAATAAATTTACAGAAATATTCTTAATTATTATAAATATTAAATTTATCAATATTTTTTTAATAATGTATTTCTTATACAACAACAATAACATACCCGGTGAAATCCCATAAGTGGGGTCTGGGGAGGGTAGAATGTACGCAGGCTTACCACTAACTCATAGAAGTAGAGAGGTTGTTTCCTAGGAACCCTCGTCTCAAAACCCATAAGCTAATAATGTATTTCATATAAATACATAAAATCAAGCAAGGAAACAAGCTAATATATCTCCAACCCATATAAACAACACAAGAAAACAAAACAATAAGAGCTTTAAAAAAAAAAATGAACCTGAAAAAATAACAAAAACATGTGAGCAAAGACAGGAGGGAGGAGAAAAGCTTCAAAAGTTGATGCAGAGGAAAATGAGTAATACAAAAATAGTAGATATATTAGGATAACATTTAATAAAGAATAAATGATACATTAAAATTATTTAAATTTAAGTAAAGATATAATTGAAAAAAAAAAAAGTGAACCATGGGATACCACCAAATTGGTGGTTTCAAGAAGCGAGACTTTTCATGGTTACCAAAGCATGAAACAAAACCATACAATCATATAATTAATGAAACAACGAAAACAAACATAGTTCTTTTACAAACCACACCATACCACACCATATCATACCACACCACAGAAAACCGCCATCCAAACAAGCTGTAGGGAGGAGACTGATGGTGAACCTGTGTTCCTCTAGAAATTCTAAATTTTCTTCTGCTTTTGCTCTTGTATTTTTAAATTTGTTTATTAAAGTTTTTCTTGAGCGAAAGGTGTTTATCAAAAACATCTTATATAGCTTGCACAAGATGTAGTAAAGTCTATGTATATTCTATCTTGCTCAAATTTCACTTATGAAATCTCATATGGACAATAGTTAACTTAGGTATGTTGCCCATCAACATAAGCTCTGACATTTTGCCATCAAAAAAGTGTTCATAATATTTCAAGACAATGAAACTATTCAATTAACTATAAATTCTGCTTTATAGGCAAACTTAAAATTTACGCCTACTGAGCACTATAAATTCTTTCTAGCAAAAATTTTTCAAGTTAAGTCCACTTTTTAATATTTTTATGAAGTGAGAATATAAATTCAAAACCGTACACATCGGGAAACAAAAATCCAAAACTAGACACTTGTAGGTACACCAGGCATAACTTCCTCATATACGATTCCTAAATGAAGAACAAGATGAAACAAGCTACATTCTACAATTCAGATGAAACGGAAAAAATTTCGTAAAACAAAACAAAGTTTGCTGATAATGCCTGAGTTCAACCCTTTTGGACTTGTGGTTCCTGTTATACATCAAAATTCTTGACTTGTGATTCACCGCTATACAACATTAAATTTTAATTTGATGGTGTTGGGATTTTTCATTCGTTAATGTGCAAAAGCACCAAAATAATGTCATAGATGATTTTCTCAGGAAAGAATCATATTATTTAATGTCGTCGTTTTGAAAAATGAGACTTTACGCTCTCTATACTCCACTTGTGGAATTTCACTGGCTATGTTATCTTATTTTATCAATATTTCCTTACAGTTCGTTGAAAAATATCATTTCTACATTTAAACTAATCTAATCTAATTAAACCTTATCATTTTATAACCTTTATGACACATTATCACACAAATGTTGGGGGCATATTTAATATCACATGTATCTAAAGTCTTTTGGTGCCTTTAAAAAAGAAGGCAATGCAGTTTTTGAGAGATTTAGATTCATTGCAAACTATAGTGCTGCAATATTAAGCAATTCATACTCTCTTCCTTGAAAGCTAAAGACCAACAAAGGAGAAACAGTAAAATGTATCATTATCCATGTTTTGCAAGTTGATCAGCCACCTCATTTTGTTTCTAGTAGTTGTCTTCAATCAAAGGTTCTCTTAGTTGATTCAGCAATGACCTACAACAATGAACAATGTAAAGATATTTCACGGAAGAACAACGTAAAGAGATATACTCGAGAGCATAGAGAAGATAGGGCAACAAAAACTTTTTGCTCTTCTGATTGCATCTCTGCACTAGCGTTTATGAAGGTACCAAAAGTTATGAACTTCAGTACCAAAGGTAGTGCTGGGTGCCAATTTGAGAGTAGGGGTTTTAGGATAAGTAGAAGTAAGATTAAATATGTATACTGTAGGTTTAGTCAATTTGAGAAGAGAGAAGTTAAGATAAGCTTAGACGAGGTTGCGATGCTAAAATGCAAAAATTTAGATATCTAAACTATTTTTCCAAGAGAAAGAAATTATAAATGAAGATGTTACTCATATTCAAATCAAAAGGATGAAATGAAAAAGTTTCGTGTGAATGTGATAAAAGGTTGCCTACCAAAGTGAAAGTTAAGATTATAGAACTATCAGGCCAACAATGTTATGTGGTAGAGAATGTTAAGTCAGTGAAGATAAAATGCAAGGTCGCTTGAGATGGTGATGTTGAAGCAATAGCACGTCAAAGTGTTAAAAAGAGATGGGTAAACCTAAAATCACATGGAAAAAAGTCTCGAAAGACCAACAAATGCTAGGCGTCGATGCAAACTTAGCTAAAAAGATTGAGCATAATTATCCATATAGGTGATAAGCTACTAGTTGAGAAAAGGTTTTAGACTTGCGAGATAAGTTCTAATGTTATTATTATTACTATGTATATATAAAGGAGTAGGTTAGCATTGCTTGTACCCACTTTCAGATTTCCTAAACATCCTTACAAGTTAGGGGATGTTCAATTGAACCGTAACCCCCCCCCTCCCCCCCAAATACCAATAATACTACTACTCTTAAATCCTTTTTTTTTTTCTTGAGATGTATTCGCAACCTTGCCCCTATCTTATGAAGGTTTGGATGTTTCTAATAGACCTTTTACCCAAGTAAAGCATATAAAAACAAGTACGGAAAAGACATACAATAATAAATCATGCTAAAAGTAAAGGAGAAAGAGCAATAACAACAAATAATACCATAACCAAAGCAAAATAAAGTCGAAGAATAAGATAGTTGTAGAGTAATAATAACAATAATGATGAGGTAAACTATATGACACTCAACTATTTACTAACCTTCTATCCTAATCCTCGACCTCCACATCCTCTTATATAGGACCATATTCGTGGTAAGCTATAAGAGTGTCATTTTCTGTCCAAGACTCTAATCACTTCTTGCGAATACTTTTTCAATCTACTACCTTTCCTCAACACACCGTAGCTAATATCTACCTCATTGGGGATCTATGCATCTCCTATTCACATGCCTAAACTATCGCTGCTTGTCTCCCCCATCTTGTCCACCTAGAGGCCACCCCCATGTCGACCTAAATATCTTCATTGTTAATCCTATGTCTCATAGTATGCCTACACATCCATCTTAGCATCCTCATTTTTCAAATGTTCCTTTAGTATATTATGAGTCTAGCGTTAACATTATTCTCATGATTAACGGATCTTAATTGTTTAAAAAGTAGAAGAGTGAAAGAAATGCTTGTCAAGGAGAACTATTTAAACATGGTACTCTCTCCGTTTCAAAAAGAATGATCTACTTTCCTTTTTAATCAGTTTAAACATAATGACCCCTTTCTTTTTTTTATTTTTGGCAACACTTTAATTTCAACTTTCCACATGACATGTTTAAGGCCATAAGATTGATGGATATTTTGGTACATTTGACATAACATTAATTTAGGACCACAAGATTAAAAGTCTTCTTTATTTTCTTAAATTTTATGCCAAGTCAAACAAGGTCATTTTTTTTTTAAGCGGAGGGAGTATCTGCTAGCAATAAAGATGGAGCGATCAAAAAAGAATTAATAAATATGAATGTGCCCTCTTATAAACTTCTCAATAGTTCTTCATTAGATTCACAACCAAAATTCTAAAAGCACTCACTGTATTGAATTAGGATTGAGCCAAACACAAAACAAATATGTCGTCATTGACTTGCGGAAATCTCATGGGCATATTCCAACAACAACAACAACATACCCAATGGAATCCCACAAGTGGGGTCTGGGGAGGGTAGAATATACGCAAACCTTACCACTACATCATAGAAGTAGAAAGGAGGTTTCTTGCGAACCCTCGTCTCAAAAACCCATAAGCAGAATAAACTAGATATGACAAAAAAGAAAGGAAAGGAAAGGGAACAGAAAGAGTGACTAATAATGAAAAACACATAATAGTAGTATGCAAATACAATAAACATGATAGTATGGAAATTATGGGCATATTCTATGGATGGAAAAAGGAGAAAAGAAGAGTATACAGGGGTAAAAGCTGAGAAGTTGGGGAAACTAAAGTATGTTGGATTTATTCAATATGAAAAGACCAAAAAGCTATGCGACTGAAATGTGAGTGTGTGCGCATGAAGAAGTGTGGATTCCTGTAGCCTTTTCCCAACTTGTTTGGGACTAAAATGTGGTAATTGTTGAAAGTCACATGAGTTGCATTTAAGTTTTTTTTTTTCAAAGAATAGAGTTCAAAAGAAATTTCACCTACCTAACCTTTGAACACCATTCTTCTTTGCCTCATTCCCTTCTTTATGCACCTGCCCCGACATCTTCCTCCATTTCACCTCTCTCTCTCTCCTTTGTCCCAATACTTCACTATATTTTGTTGCAACATAGACCCTTCAGACCCAATTTTTTTTGTCCAGAGCTTCTACCTTATTGCATCTATGCCTCTGTTAAATCCATTTAAAATGAAATGAATCAATGATAATAATTAGTACAAAAATCAACAACTATGGCACTAAAATGTCTAGCCCAAAAAAAAACTGAAACATTAAAGATTCTACAGTACCATCCTTTCAGGTTTCATTCTGCCACAGGTTCATTTCCTATATGAAGTAATTGACTCAAAGAAAGGAGAAGGAGCAGTTATAGCTTTAAGTAGGAAATGGATACATAGTCATTAATCATAACACTCTCTATAAAGACTTAGGTTGGACAAAAACATAGTGCTAAACATGGCAATACATATTGTTTTATTTGTCCCAAAAGTCATATAGATGTTTCTTTTCTAATTCCACTTTCATTCAAGAGTATCCTGAAACTCAGATGCATCTCGAGTGCAAGAGCCATCCACCAACTCATAGAATCTCAAATGTCTAATATTTCAATTATAGCATCAAGTGAAAAAAAGAAATGAAATGTCCAAAATCCCAAATGTAGATTGAACTCAAAATTTTAGCTTTAAAATTTTGCTGAGAGCAGATTTGCATGTTTTACCAACACGATGAAGTTCAAGCTTTGACTTCACCAGGACAAGAACATAAACCCCTTCTATTCTGTTCTTTCAAGAAATGTGGGGAGTAAATTATTGTTACTGATTTGCACCTCCTGCAATCCAAAATATAAATGGACAGTGCAGAAGTGCCCAACAAGGAGGGGGCGAAAGGAGTTTTAGAATATCTACTTCAAACCATATAGCTCAATTTAAAATAATGGTTGATTCCTCGTTTAATCATATAATGTGAAGGTGATATAAGAACTAAGTTAATGGTGACAAAACCTATATTACGAAGTCTAGCACCTCAATGCAGATGATACCATTTTCTAGTGCTGTCTTCTGACAATACCTTACCTGTAATTGAAACACAAGCTGGAGACATATCAGCCTATATTCCCATCAATATGTTCCCCATTACTGATGGATAAATCTGTTTGGGATCTTAGGCTGAAAGGCGTAGTCAACGGATAACAGATAAATATTCCTGTACTAGCCCAATAAATAGTTACACCAGCAGTGATAAATGAATGGAGGACTCAAGATAATGATCTTTCTTGAGTTAGGACTCCAGAATGAGGATATGCTAAGTTTTTCTCATAATTCCTTTCCAAAATGACTACTTCAGTATCTTGTTCTCACAATAATTCCTGAATATCAAAGTAAGGCATGTCGGTGTCTCATCATCCATAACGCGTTGCTGTTTCGCCGTGCGTCTGGGTTTGATAACATTCAAGCATGTTATCAGCAAAACCAGAAGAAAGACCCTGTGCCATATATAGATTAAGGGGATGCATGTCATATTAAAGCGGTGAAAACAAGTTCAGTATTCACATCATATTTTGTTTGCAATACTATTATTATGGCACTAGAACTACAGTTTGGCTTGATTTCTCATTTTACAACTGTGATGTCTAGGTCTGTTTGCACGCCTTACCTCCCACCAACACTAGTATTGGACAGATGGGAGCGATCACCCAGTGTTTTTGCCTCCATTGAGCATTGAACCTAATACCTCATGGTTCTCAACCCAATTCATTAATTACTAGACCAAACCTTTGTATACATACAACAATTTCACTCATGTTGTAGATTACTTAAACTGGAAAGTCAGTTCCATTCCCAATTTCTATGTCACAATTTTGGGCTTCAAACCCAAATCACAGGAAATCATAAACAGACACTTGGGGTACTTGCACAAAAAAATATTGTTGCATGTATTCAACATCCCAAAACAGGAGTAAGAAATTTGCCTCTCCAACAGTTTCATGCAGCTATTTTTATTGCCATGATGTCCATTCTAGTCTAAACATGTCTTATCTATCATCATCTCATGAGGCATTTCTCATTTAGTGATTTTACCTACTGGTGGCTGACAAATTACTATAGTTGATGTGTCATTGTTGTTGTTAGAATTATTTTATCTACTACCATTCTACCCCTGATCAAGGTTTTCAATTTTATGGGAGAAGAGAGAAGACAAGAAAAGTTTGACCAAAGGGACTGGATGGGTCTCTAGTTTTTATCATGTTCAATAATAGTATCCCCAATATTTATCTTGTTTCACCCTACCACCTACTGCTAGTTCCTTAACTGCAATCTCAGTTATCCTTATGCATCATTTCACTTGCATGCATTTATGTTATACTAGTAACGTTTTAAAAAATTTTCTTTTTCTGTTTTTTTCTTTGTGCGTGTGGAGAGTGAGGTTGACGGTATTCTTAATAGAATGGAGTTTGGATAAACCCTACAATTTAATAAGGGAAAACTTGAATATTGGACCATACTACATGGCCACATGCATTTGGGTTTTCATCTTGAAATATCCCCATGTTTTTCTTTGTCTGAAGTCAGGTTGTATGTTTAAGCAATTATTTATCACTGGATCAACATTCAATAACTAGTATACAATTTTAACGCAACATAGACAATGCCTACAGAAGTAACGCGTTCAACATTACACACTTAGATATACTCATTAGAGCATGTTCGCTTTTTAATCTGTTGTTTTGCTTTAATATTAAGAATGAAGGCAACAAACACAACTAATTAGTCAATTCATGCCCTGGTGGTTGGTAAATGAAAGTAAAGTAAAACGAGCAAAACAAACTTTGGAGACCTACCTTAAAGACAGTACCATTCACTTGGTAAAACTTTTGTGCACTATCGCTCCCAAGTCTATTCAACTGACAAACACAGGAGAAAAAAACAAAGAAATACCAGAATTGAAGCCATCAGGATAATAAGAGGCTGTAAAAGATACTACCTTCCCTGTTCTATTTGAGTCCTTACAATAAAGACAATTCTGAATATTTTTACTTTGACAGCATGAAGTCGGTGATTGAAAGATACAACAAAACAAAGGAGGAGAATCAACAATTGGCAACTCCAACATCTGAGGTTAGGGTAAGTTTCACTGGTTAATTTGCAGTCAACTAGTCAAAGAAAAATATGCATAATTGCTGTTTCTATCATAGCCACTTAATGTCATTGGACATAATCTAGGAAATACCATGGAACTTGTTGAGTAGTTGAGGCATAGAAGCAACAACCTAAAATCTCAGGTTCAAGGCCTTCTATACACACACAATATGCACCTATCTACTCTACCATGGTGAGCTGATCTCTGAACATCTGTAATGTCGGCTACAGCAAGCTTTTTGGTGGGATAGTCAAGGTGCGAGCAAATAAGTCAGACACCACTAAAACAAGTTAAGATTCTGTTCCAAGATAACAGAATAATGCTACAGCAAGCTTTTTGGTGGGATAGTCAAGGTGCGAGCAAATAAGTCAGACACCACTAAAACAAGTTAAGATTCTGTTCCAAGATAACAGAATAATTAAATAGTACAGAATATTTTAAGTGATTATATTATAGATGAAAGTTAAGAGGCTCTTTAAGAATAATATGGAAAATATTCTTAGTGATTATAAGATAAATAATAGAAAACCATAGAAACATAAAACTTTCCTTATACAAGCAGCCCTCTTGATATTATCAATCAATGCCAACAAGAATTCTTTTTTCATCCTCTCTCCTACTTATGGGCATATTAGGCTTCTAGGAAACTTATAGAAACCCAGGAGTGTATATTTTTGGTGATTTTGTTACTCATCTCTTTCTGATGATCATCTAGGCATACTAGTCTTACTTCCAGCAATCATTTAGGCAGCACTGTACCTTTTCAGGAGCCACATTTCTTTCCAGAAAACATTTGAGGCCCCACACTGATCACCTTCAGGCAACCTTCCTGACGGCACCATCTCTTCCGGACGCTTATCTCTGGCTCTTCCAGTAATTACCCCAATGATTATTCTTGTTCTCTTCAACTATTAATTCAAGTTTACATGATATCCTAGAGAGAGATAGGTGTCATCACATTTTTTCTCCCTAAATTAGAAAAAACCTTTCCTCATGGCTTGTAAGGTGCACTTCTTTGACTGCATCAACAATTCTGTGAGAAAGAATGACTTTGTTTTTGATAAGTAGAATTTATTCATAGAAATAGCAACAATCAGGAATTAAACCTGTAACGGAAGTTTGACTTACCTCCTATCCAAGATGTTGATGGGCCCACATCCATTCCCATCAATAATAAGAAAGCAAATTGAAATATGGGTGCATACCTATACTTGTCCGAAAATGGAAAAAAAAGGCAATATGGGCAGCAATTTGCAATGCAAGTCCTCTTCTTTTATTGGTCAGGAGAAGAGGTGGAGAAAAATTCTTTCACTATAAATAGAGAGTTTCTACTCTCTTATTTGACACACCAACATAGAGAGAAAAAGAAAAATACATTGTGAGGCATACCATAGATACAATGTAGTCTATGGTATGCCTCACAGAAAAATACTCAATGTATTTTTCTTTTCTCTCTGTGTTGTGTGTCAAATAAGAGAGCAGAATGACACGTCCCGCGCACATCCGCGCGCACGAGTGTCTGCCGCATGCGCACGCATCGCGCGCCAACGCGCGCGCGCACGCAGACAGGCACACGGCGCCTGCGCGCAGACAGGCCAACGCCCGCGCAGACAGCCCCAACGGTAACATGCCAGCCGGATGCCAGCTGTCTCCAACGGTAACATGCCAGCACCCGGCCAGCTGTCCGCAACGGTCAACACCAACGGCTAGTTTCCGCCAACGGTCTCCAACGGCCATATAGGCTAGCGTGTATATATATACACCCTCCCTTGTATTTTTTTCTTTACCTAGATAGAGAGAGACATTGTAAGCTTCTTGTACACACTTGTAAAGCTTGTTCATCAATAGAAGTTATTTTTCTTCTCACCTTGCTTGCATTCCGTTCCTTTGATCGAATCCTAGGCAAAAAGGCTTACTAGCGTTTGAGTAATTTCGCATCCAAACGACCTAGTGCCGCACGGACCCTTAGCGAAAGCTCTAAGGCCGTGACAACGTGGTATCAGAGCGTGGTTACGAAAGGAACGCAAAGCAAACAATGGCGAGTGAAAGTGAAATGTACGCTGCCCATCCCGCCGGATCAGTCGTGGATGTTCCGCAAAAACGCAAGGGAAAGAAGACCAACAAGAAGGCCGAGAAGCTGCCGGATGCTCCTGCCCCAAGTGAAGCCGTGTCCAATCCGATCCCTGAGTATAGTGACGAGGAGCAAGAGGATTTGCCAACCCACGCCACTCCAGGAGCCGCATGGATTGAGAAGATTGAGGCTGCCCAATTGTCCGCCGATGCGGTGGGTCATCACTTGTGCCAGGTAGAAGGTAGGTTCAATGACTTCGAGGGTCGAATCCTTGAGGAAAATGAGAGCATCCGCAAGGACTTAGAAGACGAGGAAGATAAACAACCACGAAATCGTCCAAATATTGATGGAAGATCTCATTCATCAAGGTGCAAAACGTGGCGGGTGCGTTGGTT
>DF365069.1:0-15898 GCA_000787875.1 Solanum virginianum
CTTGGCTCATAATTAATCCAACGTACCAAAATGTGGGTCCTAACAGAAATCCTCATACCTTTTATTCTCCCACTTCTAAAATTTCCTAAGGCAAAGATATTCTGTCTAGAAGGCAAGAATAAGGAGGCCAGGATTCTAAGGGGATTCTTCCATAATAGAAAATTCCTTCTTCCTAAGCTTATCCAAGATATGTGAGCTTGATTTGTGGGTCCTCTTTTACCCACAAAGTCCTATATAATATTTTTACCTTTTGTTTAAGTTCCTTCAACATTACTATGCATGCAAATGATGATTTCATGATGTTTTATGACACCACATGTTTCTAATGTTGCCATATGATGTTTTACTAAGTA
This sequence comes from Solanum virginianum, assembly GCA_000787875.1. NCBI lineage: Eukaryota > Viridiplantae > Streptophyta > Magnoliopsida > Solanales > Solanaceae > Solanum > Solanum virginianum. The sequence continues at coordinate 354 of DF365069.1, forward strand.
ATTTCATGTATTATGAGTTGATAATGATGACCCCAATGATGTGCATTGTTTTACCATGTTTTAAATAAGCATGTTGTGTATGACTATATATGATTTCATGATTTATGAATGTTTTAACTTATGAACTAGCCTTATAAGTTTCAAGTCAAGTCTTACATGATTTATGATAAAGATTAGGGCATGAAAGAAAGGTTTTAAAGTTATGATATGTCAAAGATAAAAGCATATTAACTACAAGATATTTATGATAGTCCCCAAGATGAAAGGATAATTCTCACTTGGTGGTACTTAAGTTCTAGCTACTCCTAAGATTTGCTACTTATGATTCTAAGTGTCATGGTTTGACTACTTTATGATTAAATAAATTACGTGAGATGACTTAGCACTAAATGAGGCATCAAGGTGGGGTTTGATAAGGGAACCCTAGAAGCAACCCTTTGACACCATTAACTATGTGCCACCATAGGAGCCTTCGTACACTAGGCTAGTAGATCCATGTAGGCCAAATATGTTAAATGATGATGCATGCAAAGTGACAGAGTTTCACCTGGCAAGTGGTCTCCTTGTGTCAACGTAGAGGGTTATGTTTGATTCCATGTAGTAGCTCAATGGTCTTATGTGTCGGTTAAGGTCCATTCCCATAATGCTTATGATCTAAGTCTTGGTTTCATCACATGTCTTCCATTTGTGCATGACATTTGTTCATCTTGAGCGTTATTGCTTGTGCATGGTTAGGCTCATGTTTATGTTACCTCTACCATTATATATATATATGTGTGTGTGTGTGTGTGTTTACTTATAGTGATGGCATTACAATTTTATTCTTGCATTTGCATCTTACAAACTTAGTACATTCCTAAAATACTAATGTATATTTTGCCTGCATGATTTAACCATGTAGAGACAGGTGCTCCTCCATCGGCTCGTGGTTAGTTTTTACATTCGAGACTAGTGTTTTGTTGTGAGCCCTTAGTTTGGGTCTCTACCATCTTTTCATTCTAGCAATGTATTTGAGACTGGCATATTTGTTGGCCTTTGGAGACTTTTACATTTTATGTTGTTAATGTTTGGAGTCTTTTGTATTTGATGGAAACCAACTGATACTAGTTTCATCCATCCATGGTTTAATTGGTATGATGATGTTTGCACAAAATTTATGCTTTTAAGTTGCTTCATTGTCTTAATGTTGTCCCATAGACCCTTCACCATTTTATTCCACAAGTGTTTAAGTTATTTTGCCTATGAATGCTTGAGATATTAAAGATGTCTTTGGTGAGGTGCATCTAGGTATCTCATCACCTTGTAATGACTAGGACTTAGGTCGGGTCATTACAAACTTGGTATCAGAGCACGAGGTTTTAAAATGATCCTCGAATGTCCAAAAATGCCACGTCAAGTAGGGTATCATCCAAGGTTGTGAAGCGCGCTATCTTGAATGAGTGGCTAGAAGACGATTTAGGAAAGTCTTCCCTTCTTTCTTATTCATGTCATACCTCTAGAGTCATCTAATGTTTTCCTATACCTAACGATGATCTCTTTATCATATCTAGATCATACCGCCAAAAATATCTGTAACAAATAAACACTCCAAAGCAATAAGCCCCTCTGCTGCAATAAGATGATGGAGTGTATTACGCAGAGTTTAGAGCCGCGTTCACTATACTAGTTCAAGCCTTGGCTAACGAGCCAATTGTCACATCCTAAGCCAAGGGCCTAGACATGACTAGCAAATGGGGAACCCAAGGAACCCCAAACAAGCCTTATAGCATATCATAATACATCCTTGGTCGTGGAAGCAATGTAAAACAACGTACGAAACATAAACAAGGGGAATTGAGACCAAGGGAGAGAGAGATTTATACTTAAATAGCTTGAATATCATAAGTGAGTCCAAGCTCAAGCATAATACAAAACATGTCCAACAACACCTCTACTACATAGATAAGAGCGAGGCCAAGACAAGAAGTCGGGCTCACCCTCATAGTTAATATATACAAAAAAGAAAGTTAGTCTTAGAACATAGTATAAGAGAATAGTCATTGTCCCCGGAATGGAAGACTCACCAAAGGCTAAGTTGTACAATCCGTCTAGCCACAAGAAGAATCAATAGGAGCTCTGATTCCTACATGCTAATATCATGTAGGCATAGAGTACGCGTTAGTACATTTAAACGTACTAAGTATGTGGGATGCAATGCAACAATAGATAGGCATCATAATCAAAATACATACTTTAGACAATAGGAAAAGTATAACAATGTGGCATGTAAGATTAATGCATAAGTAAAAACATGCTTAAGTAACTCATGCTCATATAGGATATCATATGTGTAGAAGACACCAAGCTAGATTTCCACAGTACAAACTCCTTGGTTGGTAAATGATGATAGCACCCATCACCCTAGTGTGTGAGGTACAAACCCTTCATCAAGGTTAGTGATGATAGCACCCATTACCCTAATGTGACACTTTAAATAGGATTAATCATATACATAAGCTCATTTCATCATCATGTAGTCATTCAAATTATATCTCATTCTTTAAGAAACCATAATTGGACATTTTATCAAACACTAAGGGGGTGTGCAAATGGGGTAAAAGACAATGCAATTTAGAGATGAAATCATGCAAGAATATCCATTGTAAAACCATCAATCAACACCTTAAAACACCCTCAAACAACATACATCAAAACCCCCTCCTTTAGTCTTACAATAGATCGAAGATTTATAGCACAAAACATAGCAAAATAGTCAGAATCGCTCTCCCAAGATATTCACATTAAAACCCCTCATCAAATCCAACATTAGATCTAAGATTTAAAGCACAAAACATGCTAAAACAACCATACTTTCATGAACTCAAATCACTGTGCAGTAAATTTCTCAATATATAAGACCCACATATAAAATCAACTTTAAATCATGCAATTTAAGTAAAAAGGGAGCTTAGGCACCATGGGTGAAGGACCCAATGGTTCAATACCACATACCTTAGCTTTTGGAGAAACCTTGAAGAAGACTTATAGAGACTTGAAACTTGAATGAAATCCTTGATGAAATTCTTAAGATTGGTCTTGAGTTTGGGACTTGAATTTAGGGAGAAATATGAGTCTAAATGTTTGAGTGAGTATTGGGAAATATTTTGGATGATATGAGGGTGAAATAAGGCTAAGTAGAGGTATTTCCAAGTGTGGGAACCTATAGGCCCAAGATTTAAAAGTCTTGGACTGAAAAAAATTAAAACAGGCAACAAAAATAACAGGGGTGCGTCACGCAAGTAAGGCAGATTTATCTTTGAAAATTGCATTTTCTTTACAAACGAGTTCTACGAAAATGGGCATACATCCTTCATCCGAACTCGAAATGCGATGAAACCAACTACATTAGAAGCTAATTTAAAGGGCTTTAATTTGGTAGGTCATGGGCTACCCTGTTCTTTGTGTTCTAAGAGATATGCCCCTTCAAAGTTGTCAATCCTAGATCGCATTTTTGTGATTTTTGGATTTTGATACGATTGCTCTAGAATTTGGGTTAGACCCCTTTCCCACTCAATTTGACCCCCTGAATAAGAATATGAAACCAAATTTTTTAAATAACGAATCAATTTTTAGATATGTGGAAATTAAGATTTCAGGTATTTCCGAGGCACATTTTCGGGCACTTTTTAGGGTCTTTACAATATCTCCCCCTTGGGAACATTCATCCCCGAATTTCAAAGAAACGTACATGGTAAGAGTGAACATGGAAAAATTAACCCCAACAAGAATGCAACAATGCATTAAAAACATTGTTTTCAAGATCTCAACATAAGTGTCAAAAATCATCATGAACTTGTTAACATAAACACAGATGTATGGAAATGACATAAGCGCTGAAACATAAGGCTTGTTCATGAAAAGGACATGACATGTCATCATAAGCTTGAATAGAATGAAAGAGATATGGATATTATTTCTCCATGCTCGCTCCGACTCCTCGAGAGACACTTTCGACTTCACGATTTTTTTCAATAGGCCCCTTGATGAACAATACATCCTTATCGACCGACTTTTCCACCCTTCCATCCAACACCACCATCGGACCTTCTCCTAAGTAAACTTATCCTCCATAATACTCAGAACCTCAAAGAGCTCTACAGTACTAGAGTCACCAACACATTCCCTCAACCTAGAAGCATGCCAAACCGGACAACCCTACTCCTATCCATATGTAAATTCCCAAACTTATGCAATCTTATCATCCTCCTCTACACTTTACAAGGACTCACAATCCTCAACTCAATTGTCAACCTTAAATATACTTAACCCACTTGGTACCATAACAACCATCTTCGCCTTGGGAGACAACCTCCACTCTATCATCTTCTCACCCAAAACCTCCAACTCTTATATAAGGTGGAAACAAGGCCTTGCCTAATCTAGACCTCTTAACCGAAGAAGATTTGGAACCATTAAGAACACTATACCACCATTCTCAACTTCCTTCAACCTACTCCTAATCTAACCAATTGTTCCTCCTTTTCACCACTATCCGCACATACTAGGCTACATAGAGCACCAACCCACAACATTAGTCTTACCGGAGAAACGTAATGCACACTCATTTATAATCCTTAAAGAATCCTAACCACCTTCTTGTTATCCACAATGCACACCTATCATATTTAGCAAACAACCTCTCATCCTCCATAACTGGTTAAAGAATCCTAACCACCTTCTTGTTATCCACAATGCACACCTATCATATTTAGCAAACAACCTCTCATCCTCCAAGACTTGCAACACTACCCCCAGATAATTCACAAAGTTCCAAACAAATCAATACCTTATCACTAGAGACCACCACACACATATCAAGGTAGGGTTTTAAGACCCTATTCATGAAGCCCATAGACATAGCCAATGCATAAATCAACCAAATAACTCCACCAATAATAATAATGCTCACTCATAATCCGAAAAGACACCTAGGGATATCACCTATCTTCATCCTCACTTTGAGACAAAACACAAACCAAAGTTCAATATTAGATAAACGAATATGCCATTGTAATTGACCCAATAGATCGTATATCCTTAACCCATTACATCACAACCTTACGGGTGTTACACTTATCGAAAGCATACCCTGCAAAAAAATCAAACCACCCCAAGACCTCCAACACCTCAACTAAGTCCACCTAAGATCACAAGATACAACTCTACGCAATGTTAACATGGGGCAACCATTATAGACCCCTACTAGCCATAATAGACTCACGTAACCATCCGAGACGCCCACACACATGAATCCTACTCGCACCAAGGAATAACACAAGAAATAGCAACCCCCGAACCTATCAAATCACCCTACGCAAAATATCAATCACAACATTGCTCTCAGTTAGGGTCAACTAAGTCATAGGAATACCAACAAAAGAGAACATACTCACAATCTCCAGCAATAGCTCGCTAAACTCAAGAAGCTCCTAATACCCAAGGGAGTCAAGCTCTAGTTTAATAGCTAATCACCTTCGTCTTACTAGGGCCCAACTTAATGCCATCACCGGCACCGCACGGCCTAGGAACGCAACCTCTTACAACCAAAATTCCCATTTCTCCTATCTAGCATCCAACCTCCTTCCTTAAACTTTGGAGTACTACCCTCAAATGACTCACACGCACTACCTCATTAGGGAATGAACCATCATCTCATCAACAAAACCACCATAAGACTATTAGAGTAGGGACTAAAAATCATGTTCATGAGACTTATAGGCATAACCGGCGTACTAGTCAAACCAAAAGACACTACCCCAAATTCAAAATACCGAAAAAAGACATTCAAGGCCTTATCTACCACCAACAATAATTCTTTAAACAAAACAACTTAGGTTCAATACCTCCAATTCTCACAAGATGAAAAATGCAACCCCTTAGAGACCAAGTGTACCTTACGACAAGAATGGACCTACCTCTTTTGTTGCCACTTGACCGCCACATCATGACTCTTCCGCTCAAGAATGGGTTCATTAGGGAATCGAGATCTAACCCTACAGTCCTACCATCCATGAAGACACAACATGTAAGCAACCATTCCATCCCTAGTATGAAATCAAAATCCAGCACATCAAATCCAACGAGCCACAAGGCAAGACCTAATGAAATACAAACCTGGATCAGCACCTATGAACTTTCTAACAACAATATACCCAACCAAGAGAATAGACATGAAAGATCCACACAACCACTTGGGCACACAACAAGCCCCACCATCTACTAAAAGAATAGACAAGAAATAGTGAAACTCAGATCCATCAAAATCAAAATCTTCTACTTACCTTCCTTTGCCTTTCTCTTTGAAGCGGCAAGATCAACTAAAAGGGAAAAGAACATTTGCTAGAGGGGAAAAGCCCTATCTCGGTTCTAAAGTACGATATCGACCACGAAGAAGGAAAATATTTCCTAAAATGACTCATAGCCTCCTACTCATAGTTGTGGTGTACAACACAACCATGAATAAGACTCTAATCGATGCAGTGTGTTGGACGCAGAGGATTTATCAACCTAGTGCTCTGATACCATCTTTGTCATGACCCAAGCCTAGGGCCTAGACGTGACCAACGAATGGGGAACCCGAAGGAACCTCAAACAAGCCTCATAGCATATTAGTACACATTATTGGTCGCGGAAGCAATATAAAACAACGTAAGAAACATAAACAAGAGAAATTGGGACTAAGAAAGAGAGAGAGAGTTATACTTAAATAACTTGAATATCATAAGTGAGTCAAAGCTTGAATATCATGGCTGACTGCACGATGAAGAAGCCTATCGGGATACTCTGTGATGTACTAATCAAAGATGAGAAATTCATATCGCCCTCAAACTTTGTGATCCTAGATTGCGAAGTCGACTTTAAGGTCCCAATTATCTTTGGAAGGCCCTTCCTAGCCACTAGTCGAGCACTTGTGAATATGGAAGCTGACCAACACAGGTTCAAGTTGAACAACAAAGAAGTTGTCTTCAATATCCGTCAGTCAATGAAGAGGCCAGATGATCTGAAGAAGGATGTTTGGGAACTTGGTGAAGTCTAAATAACCAAGTTATCCAAGTCGTGTCGTGATAATAAATCAGGTACTACTTGGGAGGCAACCCAAGATATTTGATGTAATAGTTATAGTTGTGTTTTGTTTTTAGCTTTTGGACTTGTAAGCAGTTTAACTTTTCGCATTTTGGTTGTAATTTTGGACATTGGACTAGTTGCATATAGAGTAACAGTATGTTCTATAAAGAATTACAGATACATGACTGAATCAGTCATCATGGCTGAAAAGACATCAAGAAGTGTTTCTACGACTAGTTCTACGGGTCATATGTCAGTCTACGACTCGTGCACTATCTCGTAGAATACTTCCAGTGAGCAAAGGTTATGCACTCCAATCTACGAACCAACTTTATGATCCTTAGATAAAACTACGGGCCGTGAATGGGGTTCATGGACCCTAGGTAAGTTTTTTGTTGAATCTACTAACTGTTGGGGCTTCTACGACCAGCTTTATGAGACGTACCAAATGATACGACTCGTGGACTGGCCCACAAAAGCCAATCCCCAAAACTAGGGTTTAGACATTCTACGAGACCATGATTCATAGGCCATAAAATCTTCTATGGCCCATAAACGGGGTTTCATAGAGTCTTGGCCGATTCGGTCAAACTATAAAAGGATGGAGTCAAATTAATTTGACCCAAATTTTTCCAAAAATTACATATGGAAACCGGCGACCCCTTTTTCTTGTCCTCCGACCACCGGTGACCAGTCAATCCATCATTTTTCGATCAAGTTTCCAGTAACCCTAGGGTTCCACCTTTTCAATTTCTACATCGTGGTCATTCAATTCGGTAAGTTATCAGTCTTAAAAACCCTTTTATTTATGATTAGGGTCAATCAATTGATGGGTGTGGTAATTCAGACTCCTTAATCTTTCATAATTTTCATAATATTTCCATGGAATCATAACATATTTGATAGTCCTTAATCATTTCATAACATTCATGACTTGCAAAACCTACAAGCAAACCTTTCATCAACATAAGATGCTTCATCACATAATCATAGTCCAAACTATGATGGGTTTATGCATATGAAACTTAAAATCATGAGATTCAAGATTAATATGCATGTAGGAGGTAAAACATGTTCAATTAAACCACTCAAAACAACCCACCAATATCATAAACCCCTAGCTAGGGCATCATAAAAACTATTTCAAAATCTTTAAATTCTATAGCCTTTAATAGCATACATAGCTTAAGAGTACCAAGGCATCTCATAATATCAAACCTTGATAGAAATTCATGCAATTCAAATCAAATATTGATAACTTCCAACTCAAATCATTCATATAAGTAATAAGAACTACCCATAAAGAATTAAGTTTTGAAATCAAATGGTTAAATTGAAAAAGGATTTTGGACTCCATGGATAAAAGGACCCTGGATAAAGAAATTACATACCTTAAGGGTCTTGAAAATGATAGAGAAGACTTGAAAAAGTTTAGGGAATAACCTTGATGCTTGACCTTTAATGGAAGAACCTTGAACCCTAGAAATTAGGATGAGCTTGGAAGAGGAAATCTTGGAAGGATTTGAGAGGAATTTGGGAGTGTTTGAGTGAAAAGAGGCTAAAAATGAAGGAATTTTTGAGGATTCCCATCTATAAGAATATTGTGATATGCCCTAACTGCCCTCACTTAAATCTGAAAATTATTGAAAAAATTTGTATTACAGTAAACCCAATTCACGATGCGGACTTGCTCCCGTACAGATTATTTTCTCGTGAAGTTCAATTTTCTCCTGTTTTAACCTATGAATGAGTTTAGGTCACTTTTGTACTAACATACTCTTCGCGATGTGGAAAGGTGAAGCTGACCAACACAGGTTCAAGTTGAACAACAAAGAAGTTGTCTTCAATATCCGTCAGTCAATGAAGAGGCCAGATGATCTGAAGAAGGATGTTTGGGAACTTGGTGGAAAAGTGCAAAAACATGCAAAAAATTAATTTGCAATACGGTTAACTTAAAAATCGAAGGAGATCATTATTCCACACAATTTTACCTCCTGAACAAGAGTACAGACTCTGGTTTACCGAAAACATACGGAAAATGCATTATGCGAAGAATCTATCACAGGGCATTTTGAATCACTTTGGGAGATATTACACCAAGTAATTATACAAGAATTAGTATAATTAAAGAAGAGATACAACAACAACATACCCAGTAGAATCCCACAAGTGGGGTCTGGGGAGGGTAGGGTGTACGCAGACCTTACCACTACCTCATAGAAGTAGAGAGGTTGTTTCCTGAAAACTCTCATCTCAAAAACCCATTAGCAGAATAAACCAGATATGAAAAAGAGAAAAAGGAAAAAAAGAAGAAGAAAAAGAATATAATAATAATAATAATAATAATAATAATAATAATAATAGTAATAATAATAGTAATAATATTAAAGAAGAGATATAATTAGTAATTACATAATTGAAGAGATATAATTACACTTTTCAATTCCAAGGAAGGGTAAGAAATTGGTATAATTACATCATGTAACTACATCAAAAAATTTTAAAAAATTTCTTACTTTATTTTTGTTTTGATATTTTGATTTTTATTATTATAGTTTTCTTAAAATATTTTTTATTTATATTTTATTTCCTTCTCATTCTCAATGTTTACTTTTTCACGTGATTCCATACAATTTTTAAAATAATTATTAATTATTCTAGTTTATTGTTTTCATAAGCATAATTTTGTTAGTATTCTCATTTTTTAAATAAAGTAGAATTCATTGTTGAGTAAGCTTATAGTGTTATGATTTTCATTTTCTTTAAAATAGTAATATTTATGATATTAACATTTTTGTCAAGTATGCATTTTCTGATGTTCATCAAAATTTTATACTTTTAATTTTTGTGATTAATTTAATTAAAATATACTAATTTCAAACAATATTAGTTATGAACATAGGTTGACTAATTAATATATTTTCAAAAGACAACATACATCTTAAATACTTAATTGGCTGTTATTTATAAATATCCTTATTATTTTAAATATAAATTTTTTATTTTAGATAATCATTATTTTTAAAATTTAATATAATTTTGTAAGTATACTTGTGCAACCAAACACGGTACAATCATAATTACACTGTATTTATATCGTGGCAAACAAACAAGTCAAAATAATTACTAGAATGATAATTATTCTACTAATTACATCAATTTCAATCAGTAAGTGGCTTTCCAAACAGACCCTAAATATTTTCAAATCCTATATTTTTAGATTTTTGGCATTTCAACTCAAAAAACTTCAAATATTTTCAAAATAAAATGTATGTCTGGATACAATTTTAGAAATTAAAATTTTTATATTTCAATTTTAAAATTTATAACCAAATGTATAACTCAAAGTTTTGTAATTTTGGTTTTGAAGAGAATAATTAAGTGATTTTGATTTAAAAAAAATAAAAGGTCAATAATAATACATATAACTTTAAATTTACCTATTCTATCAACATGTACGTCTGAAAAAAAAAACAACAACATACCTAGTTAAATCTTATAAGTGGGGCCTGGGGAGGATAAAATGTGCGCAAACCTTACTAATATCTCATAGAGATGGAGTGACTATTTACGGAAAACCCTTAACTAAAATATATCAACCATACAAGCAGAAAAATACTAGATATGGAAAGATGACTAGAGTGGAAAGTAATTGATAATTTTATAAATACAATAAAAGTAGCAAAATAAATGACGAAAAATAACAACTCAATATATAAAGACGTAACGCAAGGCAAGACATCATCCTACCTCTGCTAGCCTACTAACCTTCTATCCTAATACGCGACCTCCAATCATTTCTATCGAAAGTCATGTCCTTGATGATATGAAGTTGTGACATACCCTGTCGAATCACCTCTCCCATTACTTTTCCGGTCTACCTCTACTCCTCCGCGTAACCCTTAAATTCGGCCTCTCGCATCTCCTAATAGGAGTGCCTGCACTCCTCCTCCGCATATGCACAAACCATCATAGTCTCTCCTCTCTCATCTTGTCTATCACCTCTCACATTGTCTACCGCTCCCAACTTTTTCCGAATAATCTCATTCCTAATTTTATTACCTCTTGTATGTCCACATATCTATCTTAACATCCTCATCTTCGCAACTTGCATCTTCTGAACATGCAAGCTTTTGACTGACCAACATTTCATCCCATATAGCAAAGACGCTCTAACCACCATTCTGTAAAACATATCTTTAAGTTTAGGTGGTATCTTCTTGTCATCACTCCAAAGGCAAGCCTTCATTTCATCCATATTGCCCCAATATGATGTTTGATATCATCATCGACATCACCACTATGCCTGAAAGATGTGGTAAAAGTCACAAGGACGAACAAATTTATCTACTACTTGTTTATCAAGCACAAGAACGATTGATCAAGTGACTTTGTCTACTAGCCATTTATCAAGTACGCATCACATATAATGTATCATTTGTCAAGTAAAAGTTAGAAATCGTTGAGTTGTGAAAGTTTGCGCTACATAGGAAGTAATACAGAGAAGTGCAATTTTTCATTAGAAAATTGATGTGCATAAAAACGCACTTATCCTTTGCTGTAAGTTCAAAGGCTCAGTCAAATATAAATATCTCGTCTAATATGTCATCTTAAAAACAAAAAACTGTGGATTTAGATGAACATAGACTAACAGTTTGCTAGAACAGAACTTCGTAGACAATAATCACCTCCTAAACACAATTCCAATTAATAACATTTGTTTTTAATACTAATACCTTTCACATTACCAAAAGAAATTTCAATCTGAAACATGGATATGTAAAACATCAGCTAGTGAAGTAGTTAATAAGAACAAATACCGTCACATGTAGCAGTAAACTTTGAGCAAATTTAAATTCACTACTACAAAGTTCAAGCTAAGCCACTTCACTGAAATGGGAAAAGCAGATTATTTGCGGTATAATTGTAACACCGACTTTGCAGCTTCAGAAACTGTTTGGAGAAACAGAGTCTTGTATGGAATTCCTGTCACGAGGGAGAGCCCTCACAAGTGGTCAATTTGCCCAATTAATTTTCAGATTTCAAGGATAGTAACCAGTAAATGTAAACCCTCTTCCCACTATCTCACCAGCACAATACCATGCAAAACACTCCAAACCAAACAAAGCAGCAATTCCAGCATCTTCAACCTTCATCTCCTTCCTATTCTTCCACATTTGCTTGACACAATCAACTTCCTTCCAAAATGCCTCGTAACGGCCAGGAATGCTGTTCAACAGAAAAACAAGTTTAAGAAACGATCATCAACAATGTATCAAATTGGTTATTGTAAACATTTTTCATTTTAATATGCACACCACTTGATCATATGCTGCTTGCTATTTCAGGATTCAAACAGGTATGTTAGATAGCACATTATGCAGCAAGCACGTAAATTTAATCACACATCTATTAAAAGAAAACACTCAAAATCTTGTATAGTTGCTGGAGGTGAAGCTTAAAGCCAAACATAACAGCATATAAACTTTCCCGATGTCTATTTGATCATATGAAAATGCACAATGACAGGGATTTGCATTGCATGTGAGCTGATCTAAGTTGCGTGTACTCTTCACTTTCAATGTTGCACCCGTGTCGGATTCTCTAAAAATACACTACTTTTGGCGAATCCAACACGCACCACCTAACACTTTTGAAGAGCCCAAGCAACATAGGAGCTGATAAGTCCGACAGAGCAAGATTCAAATGCATATTATGAAAAAGAACATGATCCACCATGTCCTTTCAAGTTAGGAAAATTAATAACACCAACTTTATCTTTCAACTATACTTGGATAAAAAAAAGGCATTGCCACTATAATGAACAAAAGTTTGCACTTTGGTATCTTAACTAATGAAAATCAATCCAAGATTAACTTACAAAGTTCAGGATTATACCTATTTAATATTTGAGCAAAGACTATGTATTTTGGTATAGCACACAGCAACTACAGCACAATCCTTAAGCTACGTCAGCTATAAGAATCCACTCTATCCATGTTCCCTCATTTAGACGTATTTATGTAGCATACATTTATAATCCATCAGTGATTTTGGAAGACACAGAAATTTGCATTATGCACCTAATTCATGTGAGGAAGAGTCAAGACTAAAATCCACTAGGCAAGAAACCAAATCACTGGTGCTGGTTTTTATGTGAAAACTAAATCAACAAATCCAAGCAACTTCCTCCCTGACAATTACAAAAAGTTAAGACACCAAATTAAGTGGGAGAGAAAATAACCTGGCAAGACGAGTGTAGAGTAACTGCTTGGACAACTCGTTGCACTTTTCAACAGAGGGTGGCTCCACAATGTACTGTTTGTTCTGCTCCAGCAACTGTTTGTAGTAGGCAGTACCATGCTTGGCAACAAATTTTGAAGCTTGGCATGCCTGAGATTGCAGTTGTTGAATTTTGGACGCCATCAATTCACCGAAATTCCTAGATGCAGAAATAGAGTACGTCAAAATTAAACATCAAAAAATTTGAATATTTAATTAGAGAAGACACATGCTATTCATCGTATTCCGTCAAATTCGAGAGCAACCAACAAAAAATATACAGCATCCCTAAGCTAACAACTTTGGTTGAAAAGGTAAAGTAAATTTTTATTAACAAAAGTCAACACTAATGAATTTAAGGATTTTTTCTATGATGAGAGGAACTTGCAGCCGCTACCCTTTGGGTGCTCACGGACAAACTCCTGCTCCTGTGCAATAGCTCCCAAACCGCACAGGAGAGCCACATTAGACAAGTTCAGTGCGACGAGTTCGACCCAAAAGACAATCCCCTTGCTTTCGTTGGCAAGGGATTTCGAACTTGAGACCTCCAACATGGAAGCTCCATGCCCAAACCACTGGGCCACCTCGAAGGGCAAAATTAAGGATATATTTAACTTGCTGCCAGAACTATAGATTCCTTCAAAGCTAATCTTGATTCTTTCTTTCCACATATGCTCCGCCAAATGCATGCTGGGACTGTCAGTTTAATCTTTTGCAGATCCTTCTTTGTTCTTGGCATTATTTAGTGCAGGTATTATATTGAGGATTAAACCCTCTAATCGTGATGTGACAGTGCATTGCAGGAAGAGAAGCTTAGATGCTTCTTCATCTTTTTTCACAGAGATAACATCTATTTCCTGAGCTAAAACCTATTTTCTTCAATCTTTCCTGTGTCAGGCAAGCATTTTGAGCTACAATCCATACAGAAGCGCAACTCTGGTAGGGCTAAACATTTCCAACTCTGCTTAAATGGCCATGGGGATTTCAGCCTTCCTTCCTCCAGAAGCGACTTATGGCAAGATTTAATTGTGAACTTCCCATCTTATCCTTTTTCCAAATCAGTTAATCATTGTTTTCTCCAAAACTGCATTGCATGTCTCTAAGACTCTAACAAAACCAAAGTTCCTGTGATGAATTCAATGTTCTAGACAGTACCATTTTCTACATTGGGCTATCGACTGATCTCCTCTAGCTATATTCCATAAGATAGCGAACTGACCCTTGTGTGGACTGTGACCAAGTCAACTGTCATGCAAAATTCTTAATAGGAAATTCATTCAACAGAATATGACTGCAGCAACCTTCTAAAATCTTTACATAATACAATCCACCCACCCCACCCCCACCCCACCGCCTGGCCCATAATTCTTCAGTGCACCATTGATTCTGCATTCTATATTTCTCTAGTATCACCTTTTCCATAAAAACTTCTTAAATAATTTGCATAGGCATAGCATAAGCAAGTTACTATTCCCTCTAGCCCATATTAACCAAACTTGAGAGGCAAAGCATACCCATTAAAAAAAAGCTAGGGCATAACTTGAGCACCATGTTCCACTTATGCCATTTTAGTTATTCTCAAATTATTCTTGAAAACAGAAATAATTCAAAGTAAAATTATAAAATTGAACAATTACCACTTTTGAACTTATCACCTACAAAATGTAAATGAAGTGCAAAAGTGGAAGAAAGGTTCAGAAATTCAATTATTATAGACTACAGGAAGTAATATTTCTTTAGAGTTTGATTCCTAGAAGGAAATACAACAACATACCCAGTGTGATCCCACAACTGGGCTCTGGAGAGAGTGAAATGTGAGCAGACCTTACCACTACCTCAAAGAGATAGAGAGGTTGTTTTCGGAAAATCCTCGTCTCAAGAATCAAGCCCCATAAGCAAAAAATACTAGATATGAAAAAAAAAAGGAAAGAACATAAAAAGGACGAAATTCCTAGAAGGAAATGGGGAGGTGAAATATTAAACTTCCAATAGTTTGGTATGGCTGGACAAGAAATAGAAGTGCCATACCTATGATTTGCTTCCACAATTTGAAGGGTTCAAAGATATAACATTGAGAAGGAATTAAACTCCCCCACTTCTATAATCCCTCCTAATTAACTTCCTTATCAAGGAGAGAAATGAAAACTCCTTTTTATGTG
>DF365068.1:5763-20350 GCA_000787875.1 Solanum virginianum
TTCTTCCTATCTTTTATGTATTGAAGAAATTCTCTTTGTTTCTAAAAGATCAATAAAGTTAAAAGCAATAAATTATTTTATTAAAAATAAAAAAGGAATTTCAACGTTAATTAAGTTATTTTAATTATAAAAAATAATTTTTAAACATTGTAAAAAAGTAACTTTTTAAATATTAGAAAAAAAAAATTTAACTTACAAAAAACTAATTGTTTTAATATTATAAAAAAATCGAATAAATTGAGACACACGAAAAAATAGTACAGAACCAGCTAATTTCTTCATGCATAATTACTATACCTAGCAACTACCAATATCAATGCCTTTGAAGTTTGACCAATGTGAGCTGCACAAACCGTACTCCACCTAGTTGACAAGAAAAAAAAAATACTTCTTTCATCTCAATTTATATAATGTGTTTTGATCGGACACAAATTCTTTTAAAAAAATATTACGATCTAAAATAAGTCATGTGTAGCAATTCATCTTAAGATGAGAAGTCTCACATCGACAAAACACAAGAGAAAGATGTTGGGTATATAAGTAAACATGTTTTATCTACTAGTGACACATTTTAAAGTCGTAAAAGCCTAAGCCCAAAGTGGGACAATATCACTAGAGGGTTGGATCATTACAGATGGTAACAAAGCAACTCCTATGTCAATCTTGCCAATATAGCTAAAATTCAGCTGAGTTTAGGCAAATTCCGATGAGGCGGGACTAACTTCAATACTAAGTATGAGCGAATCCTATATGGTGGAGAAAATCTCAACGAGGACACTGAGTCCATAGGGGGTATATGTAACAATTCATCTTAAGATGACGAATCCTATATCAACAAAACACGCAGAGATGTTGGGTATATAGGTAAACAAGTCTTACCTACTAGTGACACATTTAAAGTTGTGAAGGTCTAGGATAAAAGCGAACAATATCACTAGCAGGTTGGATCGTTACATTATGCATATCTTCAAAATTATAATAATCTCATTAAGAATAAAATAAAAAAATTAAAATTAAATTGTTTCTAAATATAAAAAGATATCTTCTGTCTTAATTTTGAGAGAACTTAATTACATTACATAAATTGAAACACCGGACAAGAATAAATTCTAGTTTATTGATATATGATTCATTTCATTTTAAAGGTCTCTTTAATTTGAGTAATTCCAAATAATATTGACATTTATGTGAATAAGGTCTCGAGTTTGAGTACTGATGGGTATGAAAAAAATCTTAATTTGGTAGGGAGCGCCCCTCCCCCTCCACCTAGGAGTTTCAGCAACATGAATTTGAACTAGTTTGACTCTAATACGAATATCAGACGCAAATTAATACTAAAAAAAATATCTTCCTTTTATTTCAATGATAAATTCGTAATTATTGACTTTCTTGATCATGCATCGACTAAAATTAAGAAATAATTTTGGCCACAGAAGATTAGTATCACGTAATTAGATAATTTCAAGCAACATCATTATCGAAGGATGAACATGATTCATTCACTGTTAATTAAAAGAGGTTTCGAATTTATTTGGCATTCAGATCATTATCAAGAACTAATGTTTAATAAATTGATTTGGTTATCAGCTGTGGACTTTGCTATGATCTTACTAACTAACATAATTAATGTTATGCTCCATCATTTTCGTATAAAAATTGTTCTCTATGAAACATAACATTGAAAACTCAGAATCATACGAAAAGATATGATATTGTCCAAATCAGAGATAAATAAATAAATACTATATAACTTAATCCATTATTACCATTAGAATTCACATGAGTTTGTATGTTATAATTGTTGCACCATTTATTCTAAAATATATAGTACTCTCTTCGTTTCAGATTAATTGAATTTTTGATATCTTTTTCAAGGTTCAAAATAGTTGAATTTTTGATGGTTTTTTCAAGGTTCAAAATAGTGAATTTTTCAAAGTTCAAGATGAATGTTTGAAACTTTTTTCATATTTGTCCTTTCATTTATTGAATTTCAAAATAGTGAATTTTTCAAAGTTCAAGATGAATGTTTGAAACTTTTTTCATATTTGTCCTTTCATTTATTGAATTTCAAAATAGTGAATTTTTACACTATATATTTATAATTTTACAAAGGGCAATAGTGGAAAGTATGGTGTGAAGTTTGTCTTTAAATATTTTTCTTAATATGTACGCATTATCTCACAAATTCAATTAATATGGGACAAATAGAGTATTTGATAATTTCCCGTATTCATGATTCAATTAATGGATACATTATTCTGAAAAGATTTGGTCTAAATTCATACAATTCAAATTAATTACAATAGTCTAACAGATATCATTTCAAATAATTTTTTTATTGCAAGTTACACAAAGGGAATTATTAAAATGTGAGGTGTTGAGTGTATAATATCACAAAGAATCATCTGCATATAGGGAAGTGGGCCCTCGGCTATTGAGAGGACTCAAAAAATGCACCTCACTTGGTGGCGCCATAAAATCAGATTTTATATTTTAAAGTCGTAAAAGCCTAAGCCCAAAGTGGGACAATATCACTAGAGGGTTGGATCATTACAGATGGTAACAAAGCAACTCCTATGTCAATCTTTCTGAGGTGCATTTTGCATATTGATATGTCCACTTCTTTTTTCTGGAATAGAGTGGGATTTAAAGTTTTTGTATCTAAAACTTTAGTTCCTTAAAATAATTATTTCTTCTGTTCTATATTATATAAATATATTTTTATAAATATTTGTTTCATATTATATCAACATTTATTAAATTAGAATAAAATTAATTTTTTTTTCATTTTACCCCATCATTAATATAATATTTGAAAATTTCAAGAGACTGATTAATTTTTTTCATATTTGTCCTTTCATTTATTGAAGTTTTATATTTCTAAGAGACAAATTACACTATATATTTATGACTATACAAAAGGTAATAGTGAAAAATATTATTAAAATTTTATCTTTAAATGTTTTTCTTAATATGTGTGCACTGACAAAAGGAGTAACAAAATAAATTCGAATCGTGCATGTTGACTTGTTGCAACTTCATGTCGTGTAAGTTGCATTTTGAACTTGTCACTATCATAAATTTCTATAAAATAATAATATGTTTTTGTCCTAATTTATATGATATAGTTAGAATTTTAAAAAACAAGTAATATACTACTTTTTAAGTAATTTCAAATTTACGATCAAAATTTAATAATTGAAGTCTCAAAATTTTAATTATGCCAAATAATTATCTAATTTATGCTTTAACTAATATAAATTCACATCTTATAAGACTTGTTAAATAGAAAATACTCCTTATAAGATTTTTTTTTATTCTCCAATCTTGAATCCAAAATCCCTAGAGAAAACGTTTTATGCCACCATAATTGTTTGTGGTTAAAACTATATCCTTTTTCTTCTCTATTATTCGAATAAAGTATATTTTTGAGTTTACATTTTGTGTTAATTTTCTAAAAAGATTTTCACATATAAAATGAAGAGGAGTTAAAAATACCTCTAAATTATTGAAAAAAGTTTAAACATATCTTTGATCCTATTATTTTACTAAAGATATTCCTCTAGTTATATTTTGCCTTATTTAAGTCCTTTGACTAACGATGACAACATTCAATTTAAAAAATTATATAAGTTCTTCGTGATATCTAATTTTAAATTCTTAGTCCAAGTAAATAAATGCACTCACCTAATTTCTTGATTCACCGACTAAAATGCATATAGAAAACGTAAAATCACTACAAAAAAAAAAAAGAGTCAAAAATCAACCTTACAAAATATTTTTAAAATTATTGTTTAACAAAATCGACCTCCAGAGGTCTTTTTTGTTTTTTTAAATGTCGAAGATCAAAATATTGTATATCAACCTTTGAAGGTCGATTTGTTTAAAAATAAATAAAATTAAGGTAGTTTTTTTTTAAAAAATTTAAAAAATGATAATTTAAAATATAACAATCTCCAAAAGTTGATTTTAACTTTTTTTTTCTTTTTTCTTTTTATTTTTTAGAAATCAACCTCGAAAGTACTCTTTTCACAAAAAACAGATTTGAAGAGTATAATTTTTTATACAAAGAAGTCTTCTAAGAGTTTGGGTTGAGTAAGTCAGAAAATTGGGTGCGTGAAATTATTTATAGGCAAATATCATATATATATATATATATATATATATAAAAAAAAATTATTTACATAAAATATAGCCTACTTTTTATTTACTTAAAAAATAATTAAATTTGACTCAATTAATTATTATATTCAAAATTTGTCAAGCTATTAAGATCAAGATCAGATCATATCATAAGCCAAATTCCATGGTTGGGCCCAGCAAATCGGCCCAACTACTTTTTTCTTCCTCTCGTTTCTTTCTTATTTTTTTTCCTCTTCAACATTGAATTTATTTTTTAAAAAAACAAACTAATGTTTTAAATTATTTTTTTACTGCATTTCCAAATTAAAAAAAATATATCTTTTTTTAAGAACTCTTTTCAATATTATTTTTCACTAGTGTATATATATATAATATATTGATTTATATAAATACTTATGTGATGTATATGTACTGTATCGATATTATATAAATGTGTATAAACTTGTATTAATAGTGTATAAATAGTTGTGTAATAAATCAATATTGTATATAATTGTGTATTAGTATGTATCAATATTATATAAATAGTGTGTAAATGTGTATCGATATTATATAAATTATATATAAACATGTATCAGTATTATATAAATAGGTATGTAATGTTTCTTTTTTCAAACAGAAAAAAGATTTTTTTTTTACTTTTTTCAAAAGAAAATCATGTTTTTTCTCATGTATCAATATTGTATACATGTGCATAAACGTATATCAATATTGTGTAGATAGTTATGTATTGTATAATCATGTATTAATATTATATAAATATTTTGTAAACGTGTATCAATATTGTATAAATTGGATACAAATATGTGTTGATATTATATAAATAGGTATGGAATGTATCGACATTAATAGTGCATAACCGTGTATCAATATTGTATAAGTAACTATGTAATGTATTGATATTAATATTTATTTAACTATCATTCATTCCTCATCTTAATAAATAAAAAATAGATAAGACATAATAAAATGATATAACTATTATTTTTTTCACAAAAGAAGTGAAATGATGTCAAAAATAATTTTTTTTTTAAAATCGCAAAAGAAAAATTGAATATTTGAAATTTTTTTATGTTAAAAAATTTTTAAAAAAAGAGAGGCCAATCTACCAAATAAAAAAATAATGTTAATTATCCAATTACTTTAAACCAAAAAAAAAAAAAAAAGAGGAAGAGGAAGTGAGGAACGGATGCCCAACAATTAAAAAAAGAAGAAGGCTACCAACTTTTTTTTTTTTTTTTTTTTTAAAAAAAAGGAAGAATGTCTAACCTGGTAAAATAGTCGAAATGGCCACATTTATGCTATTTAATGATTGAAAGGTCATTTTTGGTTAGAGCCGTCAAAATCGGATTAGCTCATGGGGTCGACTCAGTCCTACTCATTATTAGGGTAAGGTTATAATATGATTTTTCAAGTTCATTTAGAATCAGAGCTTACAAGCCCGGTCCAATTAAGCCTTTGGCCCTTGAGGCTTGACTGAGGCGGGGCTGGAGTCAGCCCATGGGGCAAAACGATTATTTAATTTGAATTAAAATAACTAAAGTCATAAGGCGTAAATTTAGAGTTGTCAATATGCGCCGGCCCACCCCATTCGGGCTAGCCCTTAAAGGTTTTGAAATTTGACAGGCCAGGTCGGCCTGACCCCTTGTTTTTATGAGCTAGAAAATGCTAGCCCAGCTCATTTGTACGTGGGTCGCGGGCCTTGTCGGGCCCCCACATTTTTATTCTTATATTTTTTAAATAAAATTTTAAATTAAATTATAATTTAAAAATATAAAATAAATAGCAACATGACAATATTACATAATATCAGTGTTACTATTACTCCGTTCATCCATCTTTACTTGTCCACTATATTATTTTGAGATGTCCAATAATACTTGTCCACTTTATTAAATCAAAAGATAATTTCAAACTTAATTTTTAGTTTATCCTTATCATTATTATAGTAGTTATTTTTTTGTTACGTTTTTCAAAACATTGTAATTATTACTCCCTCTGTCTATCTTTACTTGGCCCCTACACTATTTTGGGATGTCCAATAATACTTGTCCACTTTATGAAATCTAGAGATAATTTTACACTTACTTTCTAATTTACCTTTATCATTAATTTAGTCATTTTCCCATTACATTTTTCAAGACATAGTATTTATTATATTCAAAGGATACTTTGGTAAATTTATCCCATCATTTACTATTTCTTAACTCTTGTGCCAAGTCAACGGGGACAAGTAAAGTTGGACGGAGGGAGTATATTCAAAAGGTGATTTAGTAAAATTATCCATATTATTTACAATTTCTTAATCCCTATGCCAAATCAGTAGGGACAAGTAAAGATGAACGGAGGGAGTACATATTATAAAAACATAATTTGTATCTAAGTTTTAATATTTAAAATTTTTAAATGAATTTTGAGTTTGAACTCTTATTATTTTTAATACTCTATTTTATTTTTTAATTTAGCCCACGGACCGGCCCAATCCATATTACAAAAAACTTTGAGTTTAGACTCTTATTATTTTTAATACTCTATTTTTATTTTTATTTATTTTTTAATTCGGCCCACGGGCCGGCCTAACCCATATTGTAAAAGCCCCACAAATCAGCAGGCTTATTAAGGCCGGGCTAAAAAGTCCATTTTTTAAATGGGCTCCAAAAATCATAGCTCAGCCCTGCTAAATCACGGGTTAAGTCAGGCCAGCCCAACAGGCCTAGCCCATATTGACGGCTCTAGGCGTAATTATTTTTTAGTTTACAAGTTTATTTTTTCAAATTTTCTTTACTTATTTATTTGTTAAAAAAGATTATTATTTTTCTTTAGTCATAGTATGACTCAAATATGATCATTGTTTATTATATTTAATTTGAAAATCTTCTCGTTTCTTGATGTTATATATTTCAGATATGATATCGATTGTAATTAAAAACACCACTAATCATATGTATAATGCATATTATAATTATAATTATTATGTTCTTTCATATAATTTAGTTAGGCATGTCGAAAAATTTAATACATTGACGAAATTTCAAGTTTAATTTAGATTGAACAGAAAAAAAATTATTTTTCAAAAAGAGAAGGGCTGGCCATCCTCAACCTACGGTCCTACTAGGGTTAGGTTGGGCCGGTCTTTTCAAGGCCCTTCCAAATGAAGAGCCAGCCCGTTCCAGCCCTCCAAATTTCTTGGCCCGTTTTGACAGTTATACTTTTGGTAATAAAAAAAGAAAAAAATTAAGCTTCTATCCCTTTAAATCAAACTATTTATATTCGTATACCCATTTACATTTTATACCCCCATACTATTAAAATTCCCCCTCCCCTCTCCCCTTCTCCCCCTCCCCCTCTTCCCAATATTAAAATTTGCGCGCTGATGTCATGCTGACATCAACACCTGGATATACCAATAGGGTATACATATACCAACAGGGTATCACATATTATTAAGTTCAATCCTATATGATGTCGATATGGTATAAATATACCGATACAGTATATAACGAACATATTTTCTATTAATTTAGAATTTAATAAATTTATTTATTTATTTATTTTTTAAAAAATCCTATATGCGAATTAAGCATCAATATACCACCAGAGTATCACAAAGGACTGAACTCATTCTATATGATACCACTATGGTATATATTTATCACCAGAGTATATTTTATAGTATTTATGCTGACGTCAGCATGACGTCAACACGTGAAATAATAAAGAGGTGAGTGGATAGAAAGGTAAATAATTTAGATAATGGGTCCATTAAGGATAAATAGTTTAAATTGAATCTATTAAGGTAAATAATTTCAAATTAAGTTTATTTTGTGTACTTTTTCCATAAAAAAATGATGGGCTAGTTTTTATGTAAAAAAAATTTCATAATGGTCAATGGCAGTAATTATCTCTTTATTTAATTAGGATTGGGGTTTACAAGTTAAATTAATCAAATTTCACATAAAATTTAAGTAATTTTTTATAATTAAGTATAAACTATTAGTCAAAGAGCAAAAGTGAGAAAAAAAATCAAAGGGAATATTTTTAGAAAAATGGATGAATATGTAATATGTTCAAACCTCTTGGGATTGAAGAATATTTTTTATCCTTTCCTATTTATAAAAAGGACAACATCCCACATATTAATTTAAGACTATATATTATAGCCTTTAAATCTATAATTTTATAATTATTTCGTCATTTAAAGTTGTGAAATGAAATCAATATTTAAATATGTGATTTTATCTCATAGTGAAGAGTTAGATAATGACATTCTAGTTCAATTAATCAATTTGAAGTTTTTGCAATATTAAAATTTCAAGAATGATAATAATTCACTTAAAAGAAAACGAAAATACTTGCATCATAAAATTGACTTGGGTATAATATGTTTAAGTTACAAGGTTCAGGAGTTCTAACCTTTGAATTCAATATGAGAAATTTCGATATTAATTTTTTTTCTTTCAAAACATTAAATTCTGTATTAAGAGAGTCGTGTGAACTAATAAATATTTCTGATTTTCTCTTATCTATCAGAAGTTTAGGATAAAGAAAGAAAATTCTACATTTAGCACATTAGAGTATGGATGATGGGAAAGTGCACAATTTTTAAAGGAAAAAAATTAAGCCCATGGTCCATAAAAGCAAATTAATTATAGACATATATTTCCTTATAAACATTGTCTCCTAATTAATACTATCTCCGTCTTATATTATATGAGCATTTTTTTATAAATATTTGTCCCATATTATATGAGTACTTACTAAATTAAGATAGAATTAATTATTTTTTTTATTTTACCTTCACCATTAATTAGTGCATTAATAATTTTTTTCTAACTTAATTTAATGTACATTGATATAAATTAAGGGTAAAATGGTAAAGTTCACTAGTGTATTAATAATTTTTTAATAATCGTATAAAATGCGCATATAATATGGGACAAAGGGAGTACTCTTTTCGTCCATCTTTGTTCTAAGTATATGTCCAACAATACTTATCAATTTTATGTAATTAAGAGATAATTTTACACTTAGTTTCTAATTTTGCTCTTATCATTAATTATAGTTATTTTTCCGATTATATTTTTTAAGATATTATATTATTATATTTAAAGAATGATTTGGTAAATTACCCGTATTATTTATTATTTTTTAATCCTCATACGAAATTAATAATGAACAATTATTGTTGGACGGAGAAAACTGATATTTTCTCCCAACTCTAACTTACGGTTGCAACTTTTCTTCAACAACTTAGGAAAAGAATTTGAATCAATTGACCTTCTTCCCCAATTAAAATTAACATTCGATTCCATTATATCCTATCAATGGAGAAAATTATGATTCTACTATGACATCATGAAAATTAGAATTTAAAGTAATAATAGTACATCAACTTTGATGTTGAGGCAATAATAGTGAAATTTACTTCCAATTATTAAAATTTAGTTACACAACTCTCATGTCAACTCAAAATTGTTGCTTCTAAAAACATTGAAATCAAGTATGCAATTGCACTGAGCGTTACAAAAGGAGTTCTTTTCTGTGGGACTTCTAAATATTCAACGATATCATAATAATATATGACATATTGTATGATAGAGCTAAAATTTTTGTACAAGGAATTCAACAAATAAAGAAGTCAAAAAATGGAGAAAAAAATTAATTTTAATCTGTTAAATTTAAGATGACTTTTCACACAACGTTTACTACTTCTACCTTGCCCCATTGATTCTCACTTCTCCCTACTTCTACCTTGCCCCATTGATTCTTCTTTAGAAAAATTGTGATTTTTTCCTTTTTATTTTGTAGTATTTAACTTTATTTTAAATTTTTAAAAACTTTTAAATTAGTGTTTATTCAATCATATGTTACTTTAAAAATTGTGAAAATTCTTTAAAGATGTGTAAGAATTTAGTTACTAATATGATAATACAAATTAAAAATAAATAAATGGCATTGCTGATTTTTAATTCATATATTCGATTTATATGATTTGTCATTTTTTAAAAAAAAACAAATGGTGAATAAATTAAATAATTTTAATTTAGATCTCTCTGGAATAAAATTGAAACAGAAAAAGAAGAAAAAAAATATCATGAGTATTCATGTATTTTGGATTTCTTCATTCAATTAAATTTTAGTTATCTGATCTTTTTTTTTTTAAAAAAAAAAATCTATCTCAATTTCAATCTTAAGAAAACTTCATATATTTTTTAAAGCTCTTCTTTGGATTAGTACAAAAAAGGAGCATTAAGTAAAAATAAAATGAGCAGTAAAAATAAGAAGAATAAAATACAAAAATAAAAGTAACGTGCCTAGTAAATTTGAACAAATAGAAATTGAGGAAGAGAAATAACATAAAAGAAAAATAATGAAAAAATAAACCACATTAAGCCTAAAATAATACAGTAAAGTTTTGGATTGGGATTTTGAGCCCAATTGTTGAGTCCATCTCAGTTTTGCTATTGGATTTTCTAAAGGAGAAAAAAAAAGAAGAAAAAGAAAACGTTCATGCGCGGAATCAAACCCAGAATGTCTTGACACATTCCTGAACCCCTTAGCCACTAAGCTAAAGTCTCTGTTTGTGTTCGGAGGTACATTGTAATATATTCTTATTAAAATAGAATTTGACCTAATATTTTGACTAACAGGGTTCAGATGAACCTTTTGGGCTACATCTAAATCTGCTCTTACAATATTTTATGGTATAATTGAGGAATAAGTAGGCCTTTAAAAAATAATTTCACAAATATTCAATAACATTATCATAATGTGTGTGTATATATACACACTATATGTCATGCCCCGGGAGGATACCCTAGATATAATCGACACTTAGAGACTATTGCTAGTCCTCAAGCGAACCACTTGGCCTCATCACATTCATTCATCTAATCATTCTACTATCAGCGGAAGACATAAAGGATAAAGAGGGCACATCATCATCAATTCTCAAATATATATATATATAGATATTATAAAAAGAGGCCATTAGGAAGAACTAGACTGTGAAGCTTCTATCACTATCAAGTGGTGCCAATAACAGACTCATGACTACCTCAATCAAAATAAAGCTAGTCACTCTAACTTTAAGGCAAGATGAAAATAAACATAAGAGATTCCTCCGAAGTAAGGGAGGCTCACCAAATCAGCTGAACGTCTCTAATCCTCAACGGTGCGCCTGTTGACGATCTCCAAGTCTTGTATCTGTCACGACCCAACCTATGGGCCGGGACTAGCACCCGATTGGGCGCTAAGACACAACTGCTAAGTCAGACTCCAATCATAATAACTAACTTATTTACAGAAATTTTGGCAGAGTTTCCTTTGTTTTATTAACTAACCGAACCCTGCACACAGACAATCCCAACAAAGAGAACATACATATATACACACGCGGGCCGACAAGGTCACCCCTGCGGTTAAACCGTCCAACAAACACATCATACGTACATAATATACAGACTGACTGACATGTCCTACACTCACAGGAGTCCACAAACCTCTAATTCGAACAAACTGAATCATAAGATGGGACAGGGCTCCGTCGTACCCTCAAATGAACATGATACAAAACAATAAAGTAGCACGTATACCAAAAGTGGCCCTGAAGCAAAAGAGCTCTTCAAACTGTAAACAGGGTCCTAAGCTGGTGGCCCGCTACTCTGTGCGTCTGTACCTGCGGGCATGAAACGCAGCCCCCGCATGACAGGGGTCAGTACGTAGTACGTACCAAATATGTAAAGCAGAAGGTACATATGTAAACAAAAGTAACAGTCTAAACAGAGAAATAGGAGTCAACCTTACATGCAAATATCAAGTATATTTCATTGTTCCCAAAAATGTCAAATGGATGCATAACATGCAGGAATGATGGTGACCTCCAAACTCGCGCCATACCACTGCCTTACACCAAAAAGTTCAAGTCTTCGAAATCTTTAACTCAAGTCCTAAATATAGTATAAGTGAGTCGAGGCGAACTGTGGCCCAGCGCTCACGTCATAGGGTAGGTGAGCCGAGGCGAACTGAGGCCCAGCACTCACGTCGTAGAATAGGTGAGCCGGGGTGAACTGTGGCCCAGCACTCACGTATCATAATACGAGAAAGATATCATGCCAATCAGTGAGTCGGACTGTGGCCCAACACTCACATGTCAAAATGCCAACATATCCCAAGCCCAGCTCCTTATGACTCCAAACTAAGCAAAGCCGACCCATGGGCAAACTGACCCGCCATATCAACCTACTTCAGAATTTATATATACATAGTATAATATGCACGATAACAATCAGCCCGGGAATCGGTGAATGAGATCATAATAGGCACGAATAGAGTCGTGAGGATGATGTACACAAAATTATTCTTAAAAATCTCAACAGAGTAATAAAATATTTCTTTCTGGAAATCCAAATAGTATTTATCAAATATTCCAAAAGAATTAGTAAAACATTTATGTTCGCACTTCACATGTTATTGTTAAAAATTCCAGAATAGTAGTAAGTTGTTCATATCCAGAAATAATATATAGCTTGTCTTAAATTCTTTTGGAATTGTCAAATTTCAAGTAAAAGGTGTTGTAATAATTTAGAAGAAACATATTTAATTCAATTCCTACAAACTACTATGACATACTCCCGAATAGTTTTCAAGGCCATTCGATAAAATTACAATTCTTTATGCTTTCAAAGTGTTAAGGACATATGTTGTTACAAACTTATCCAACTTTCACAATTTACAAACTTGTCAAACTTTCAAAATTGACAAACTTATCAAAATTCTACCATTAACAAACTTTGAGTATCAACCTTTCAACTTACAAACTTTAAGTACCAGACTTTCTCATCTCATAGCTTTAAGATCACATCTTACTTAGGTTATGGAAATTACTAAAAAGAGTCTTAAATGATCTTTAATGTACTTTGGACTTTCTTTAAAAAACTAGAAGCGTTTCTAATTTCAGGACCATTTGTTTCCACTCTACTTAATTTCCTTTTCAAACTCAACAAAAAACTAGAAGCGTTTCTAATTTTGGGTCCATTTGTTTCCACTTTACTTAATTTCCTTTTCAAACTCACTCTTCATGGAATTTTAAATATGCAAAAGCTAAGTATATAACTCATTATTCACAGGAATGATTAAAAGCGAACATAAAGCATATCTAGAATCTTTAACAAGACTGTTAGGAACATATACTATTTCAAACTTATTTTTGCTAATGAAAAAGAGTGCCTCTGTAACATGCTAGCCCTTCTTTGGAGTTTCAAGGTTCATAATCTGTATTTCTGATTCAAACTGAACATCTATGGTCATAGTTATGCATGCCTTTATAAAGTAGGAGCAGATTCTAAAGCTAACAAATGGTATGAGATTACTAATAGGAAGATCTGGTGAAGGTTTAGATGAGCTAAAACAGTTTGCTTCTTGGAAGTTGGCAATAGGTTCTGGAAAGACCGACTGCTTTACTGATAGCATTGACAAAGTGAGGATCCCTGGTAATCTTCTTATATATAATTGTAATGATCCAATTTCCAGAATTGCAGGAAGTACATATTCTCATTATTTGGGACATTTTACAGATATGGAATATCAAAGGGGAAAATGTGGGTCATATTCACGCTTGGATTGCAAAAGTGGAGCTTTATTTCAAGGCTCACATTTAATTAAAATACTTTACATACCTTTATTTCTTCGTCAAACTGTCTCCAACGTCAAGCTAACCCAACTTACTCCTCCGGACGTACAATATCTACAATAATCACAATAACGTTCTCAATTAACTATAATCCTTTACGGGTCTTTAAATTTCAAACTTAGCCTTAACTTTTATATAAATTTTGTCAGCATTTCCTCTTAAATTAGGCCACCCGGGACTCTATCTCGGCCTCAATTCATCATCAACAACAACAACAAGAACAACAACAACAACAATATAAGTCGTTCTAAGTTCATACCCTCGCTAAATTCGCTCACACACCTCACTTTATTAACCGAACTGGACAACAGGGCAGCCTATCAAGTTTTTCACATATTCATCGCATTCAACCACTCCTACATGCTCCAAGAATCATATTATATCTTTCTAACGTCAAACGAAATCTTACAACATTAAAACGCCACATTCATCACCCATACATACCCAACTTCAACCAACACCTCAAACTTACATACAAACCATTCCCAATATTTCTTTCACCCTGCAAGAATCATTTTTATAACGAGTAAACACGATAACCAAATTTAGAGATAAATCAGACCCACAACCACATAATTTTCCCAAATTCGAACCCCCCCCTTATAAAACAAGTTTACAATTAACTTAACCAAGCAAGCCCTCAAAGTTTTCTTGCACTTTTACCCCCCCCAATCCCCATACAAGCCATAGATTAACTCAAACAAGAAGAAAAGTAACATACCTTAAAAACCCCTTCTTGAACTTTAAGACGCC
>DF365067.1:9900-26192 GCA_000787875.1 Solanum virginianum
GTTCCGAGTTCATAACTGTTGAATATCCTCATTTTGTTGCTTTTGTTAGTTATCTGCCTTCATTTTTACATTTTAATTCAGCGTGGTAAGGGCCTATTGAGTTTAGATCAAGAAACATGCTGGCGTATTACTGCATATTTGGTTGAGAGTGTTATTGCTGTCATTTTTATTCACTGACAAGTTGTTAAGAATCAAAACTAATGTCGAAATGATTTTGCTTCTCAAATACATGCTGTAATACTCAAATTTAGCCCGATAGTCCATTTTCGCCGATGTCTTTATTTTTCTGTCTACCTGTTTCTGTTTTGTTTTGGTCCAGCAAGAATTCATTTATCCTTGCCATGCCCCCTTTTTTCCTAAATCGGGATATTTCTCCATCTCTTATGTCTCTGATTTTATTGGGTACTGTCACTCTCACTTAAGCCTGTTAATGGCTTGAGTTATGCAGGAAATCCTCCAAATTTTGAGTCTGTGTTTATGTAAATAAAGTTTATCTCTGTTGTTTGTTTTAGATGTCATGCTAGCCTACTTTGAGTTGAGTTTTGGATGGAATACAATTGGTGACTTCTTTAATTCATTTTTAGGGCCAGATTCACTTGTCAATGTTTGAGACTTTAATATGACATAGCTGGTCCCTTGAGTTTAGCTTTCATATCTTTGAGTTACAAGCATATTAACATGTCCTTCTGAATTCTATTAAGATCTATTTAGTAAATCAGTGATTAGTTGACTGCATAATGCTGTTATGAATAGGCTGTGTGTGAATTTGTTTCGAACTCAGTAATTTACTTAAAATTGTTTCACTTTAATGATCCTCAACATTTATTCGGGTTCACTTATATCACATACTAATCCTTATTTTATTTCTTTGCATGAATCTCCGAGCCTATTCTGGACTCCCCATCTTGCATTTCCTTGGGCCATGGAGGCCCAAACTCCCTCTTCTTCGAGTCAGGCCAATATACAAGATAAGGAACATACAAGAAAGAAGCTGTTATAGGTTCCGGGAAGCAAGAATTGCACTATATACACTAATATACATGTGTA
Organism: Solanum virginianum; assembly: GCA_000787875.1. Classification (NCBI taxonomy): domain Eukaryota; kingdom Viridiplantae; phylum Streptophyta; class Magnoliopsida; order Solanales; family Solanaceae; genus Solanum; species Solanum virginianum. The sequence goes on from DF365067.1 coordinate 10,948, forward strand.
TATCCTACTTGAATTGCTTCAAGAGGATCATTTATCTTCTTTCCTTTTTGATTTTCCTACAATGAAGTCATCAAAACTCATTAGATGCTAAACAAGGAAATGAGATAAAGACCCAAAACTCATCACTCTCTTCTTTACTTTATTTTATGTATCTTATTTGTATTTATTTGAATACTAATCTTTATTGTTTTATTTTAATCTAATTAATTTCTCCAACATGTCTATCATTTATGTTAATTTTCGTCTTAATAATTTTTGCTTTACTCTTAGAATTATTTTTACAAAATCAAACTTAGTGAAAATTCTTTCAAAATAGGAGTCAAGTTTAGTCAACATTTTTAAGATTAAGTCGACGTTTTTTTTTTCAAATTTAGTCAAATTCTTTCAAACTTAACCGAATTTTTCATGTTTAGTTAAAATCTTTAAATTTAGTCAACATTTTCAAATTTAGTCAGGTTCTTTCAAATTTAATCAATTTCCTTCCAAATTTAGTAAATTTGGTCAACACTTTTAAATTTAATAAAAAATTCTTTCACATTTAATCAATATTTTAACTCCAGCCAAATTCTTTCAAGTGTAGTCAATTTTTCTTTAAATTATTTAATTTTAAATTTTAATCTTTTCAAAGTCATCTAAATCTCTTCAAAAGTTAGTCAATTTCCTAATCGTCAATCCACCCCATGTTAGCGGCCATTTTGAGTGATTAAGTTCTTCTTAAAGTGAAAATTGAACCCTTACCCATTTTCTCTGAAAATTTTAAAACTTTTCTGTTAGGTTTTAAAATTTAACATTGGTTTTCTAATTATCCTTAAAATTAGGTGGCGACTCTCTTTCAAATTTTGGGAATTTAATTTGTACTTAAATCAATTAGGTATTAAATCGAATTTTCGAAAAGCAAAATTATTTTTCGAGATAACAACAAGAAGTAGAATAAAGGAGGAGCAAGAAAGAGGAGGAGAAGATCAAGAAGCAACAGAATAAGTACAAGACCTATGAGGAGAATTTCAGCAAGTATTTTCTAATTCACTGTTATAATATTAGGAGGTGGTATTTTTTTTTAAAATCTCCTTTTTCAAAGAAAATATCGACTTTCTTTCAAAATTACCAAAACAGTAAAATGCATCATTGGGTTTAAATTATCATCTTCTTTGTGGTAGGATAGATTTTATCACTAGAATATTGATGCTTATTGGTCAAAGTTTATGTTGTTTTTATTTTATACTATTTATATTTTCTCTTATCTAATAAGAGATTAAAATGAGTTGCTTGGGATAGTAAGGTTATTTTGGGTATTTTAACGTTCTCTTTTACATATGTGTAGTCTTTCCAATGGTGGCATCTGTTACTATTTTGGGTATTTTAACTCTCTTTTGCATGTACGTGTGCTCTTTCCAATGCTGACACCTTTTACTTTATTCTGAGAATTTTTTTAGAGGACTATTAAAATATTTATTGGGTCAACTTCAATTGTGAAATTACAATAATGTGTCTATTTAATTTTGCGATAGCTATTAATATGCTTACTTAAATTTATTATATCATTTTTATTAATTATTATTTAAATTATTATTTATTGCAACTAGGCAGTTGAGATGCCACTGTTGCAGCTATTTGCAGCAAACAGATGACTATAACATGTATACTTAGTGTTATGGTTTGAGAAGCCTAGGATCGTCGTGTCTGTTTCAGCAACAATATTTTCCTGGTATTTCTATTAAGCATTATTTAATTATTTCTTCATCAACTTTAACTAGAAAATTACAATATCAGGCCTACTGAATTTTACGGTAATATTAAAGTATCTGCTTAAATTTACTATGGTATTTCAATTAATTTTATTTCTTCATGTACTTCATCTAGAAAATTACAATAACATATCCATATAACTTTGCGAGGACTATTAAAATATCTATTGAGCTCGTGCAATGCACGGTCTTTGGCAACTAATATCTTTATGAGATGTCAGCTTTTAAAAAATAATTTTTTTTTGAAAACATAAAAATTGCAACTTTTTCCACGATTGTTGGGGAAAAGAAAACCTGGCCTCCTTAGACGATTTTAGACATTTTTTGTTATTGAAATATATGCCGTTCCTTAAAAAGGAACCAATGAAAATTGTTGGCCTTTCTCCTTAGGAATATATTCTATATCAAAGATTTTATTATAGAAATACACTATGATATTGACACATTACCAGTCCGGAAGTAAGTTTAACTACTTTCTGAAAGAGGACAACAACAAAAGATTTTAAGGTGTCTTTTTAAGAAAAAATATTTAAATTATAATATCGTTAATGCAAGATAAACCAGTTTCTAATACCTAATGCAGGTAGTGGATAAACGACTTATAATTGAAAATGTGAGTACGATTTGAAGATTTTTTTTTTAATATTTCAAGAAATTATATTCGTTGAAAAAAGTGTCCAAATAGACAGTTGAATTTCAAGTAGTTGAGCTTTTGTTGAACTTCTTATACAGTAGTTAATTAATAAATATACACTTTCCCCATATTACATATTTTCTTTTTTACTTTACTCCTAACAGAATAGTATAATTACACTTTCAATTTTATTGTTTGGTAATGTATAAAAATAATACTAAATGGTACTGTATATAAGTAATGCTTATAATATTAGTTATATTTGCATTAATTATGAACAAATATTTCTTATGCAATTGTTTGATTTGGTGCAAAAATATTTATTTACAAAGATATCTTCTACAAATATGGTGGAAAAGATGTAAAACTAAGAAACGATTTGAGGGACAATTGGGTCATTAACCATGCAAATGCAGACATTAAATCTTCTTGCATTAGTAATACCTAAAAATCCATGGTAATAGTAATACACCTTAATACACAATAAAATGTATAAAAGATGCAAACATTATTCATACATTGCATGAAAAAGTGTAATAAAGTATTACTAATACATCGAGTCAATACATGCATTGTTTTTGCTAATACACTCAACCAAGTGACCCCTCAATGATAACCTTTTATTACCATACAAACATTATGACATTTAATATCATAAATTTTGAAAGTTCATCTATAGCCACATATTCCCTCCGTTTCATCTTACTTGGCTCTTGTTAACTTGACAACCCCTAAATAAAACTTTAGTTAAAGGCCTATTTTACTAAACTAACCTTACTAAGGGTGTTTGGAAACTTTAAATTTGAGTACTGACCTTTAAATTGAAACAACCAATTTAGCTAGTATAGGGTAAATTAATATGAAATGGAGTAAATTATACGACATATTTCAAAACTATAAATTTTAGAAGTATTCAATTTTTTAAAAAAAACTAAGAACTAACTAAGCATAATATATAAACGTGTCATTTAACTTAATTTCAACAGACATTTATGCTCTTTGACTTTGATTGTATACAAGTAGACATTTAAATTCGTAGAAAGCCTCACAAGTTGACACACTCATGTCAAGACATGTACAGTTGGCATGAATACATTCAAACTGATGTATTATGTGATATATAATGTGTGTGTGGTTATTAAACTTGATGAAAATTTAAATGTTGGTTATATAAACCAAGAATTGCCCAGCACAAATGACAACTAAAGTCAAATTAAACCATATACTAGATAATTTAATTAATGGTATACATGCGGTGTGTCAGAAAGTCTTGATGTAACTAACTTTTCCCTTAGACAGGTAACAATCCAATTAGTTATGGACTAAAAATAATGTTGGATTTTGGACTGAAAGTCTTCCTCCCAAACCTCACGTTAGCGTCTTAAAGGGTCAATACGTTAAGACTGACCACTGATACCAAGTCTATAAATTCCTCTCAAATCCATCTTTAATTCACATCATATCATCCTCCAATTAAATAGGAAACAAGCTCAAAATGAGTTTCTTAGCAAAAAATCTCCCACTTTTTTTCACAATCTTCTTCTTCATGTTCAACTCTTCCATTGCTATATATAATATCAAAAGCTATGGAGCAAAATCGAATGGACATATAGATTCATCCAGAGCCTTTATGAGTGCTTGGGCTGCAGCATGTTCATCTACTAGCCCAGCCACGATTTACGTACCAAAAGGAAGTTATTTGCTTAAGAATGCATATTTCCATGGCGAAACATGCAAGAACAAGGCGATCACCTTACGTATCGATGGTACTATACTAGCTCCATCGGATTATAATGTCAATCGTAACGAAGAAAATTGGATCAAATTTGAGAGAGTTAACGGAGTTTCCATCTATGGAGGAACCTTGGATGGACAAGCTACTAGTCTATGGGCATGCAAAACGTCTGGCAACAATTGTCCTCAAGGAACAATGGTACGTACCATCAAAACTAGTATATTTTATTCGTGAAAAAATAATTTTAAGAATATTTATTTGCATTTGTTTGTCAGGGACTTACTTTTTCCAACTCAAGCAACATAAATATCAGTGGATTAACATCAAAAAATAGCCAAATGTTCCACATGTTGGTGGATAGTTGTGAGAATGTGAAGCTACAAGGAGTAAAAATATCAGCTCCAGGAAACAGTCCGAACACCGATGGAATTCACGTTCAGTATTCGTCTAGAGTTACCATTATGAACTCACGTATTGGCACCGGAGATGATTGCATCTCAATTGGCCCTGGAACCTCCAAATTATGGATCGAAAACATAGCATGCGGTCCTGGACATGGAATAAGGTTTCTTTTTTGATTCTTTTTAAAAAAGAATGACAGGCAATACTTTAGTTTCAGTGTTTCATGTGGCATTCATGCCACAAGATTAAAGTATATTTTGTTACATTTGACATAACGTCTTTTTGAAGCAGAGGGAATACTAAAGTTAGACTTGTTTATTTTCTTCACCTAATTAGCTTGTCTTATAGTATTATAATAATACTATTGCATTGGTGCAGTATTGGCAGTTTAGGGTGGGATGTACAAGAACCTGGAGTAGAAGATATTACAGTTAAAACCGTGACATTCACAGGAACACAAAATGGATTGAGAGTAAAAACATGGGCAAGATCAAGCAATGGATTTGTCAGAAATGTTCTTTTCCAGAATATAGTTATGACTAACGTTCAAAACCCTATCATCATTGACCAAAATTATTGTCCTAACAATCGAAATTGTCCTCATCAGGTAACTCATTAATTCAGCCAAAATTAATAGAGGACTTCTCCTAGAAAACTAATACGTATGTTCTTTTTATTTTCTATTTAGGGGTCGGGTGTAAAAATCAGTGACATAAAGTATCGAGACATACGTGGTACATCAGAGACACAAGTTGCAGTGAAATTTGATTGTAGCACAAAATATCCATGCAGTGGGATATCGTTAGAAGATGTAAATCTTAGCTATAAACATCAACCAGCTGTAGCTTCATGTGCTAATGCTGGAGGAAGAGCTTCTGGTTTTCAAAAACCCACTAGTTGCTTATAGGTTAATTAATCAGAAAATATAGATTAAACCAAGTTGTGTTTGCTTGGAAAAATGTATGGATATGCAAATCAATTTAGATTTGTAAAAATGTATTACTCCTTTCAACTATAATACTTTTTCCAACAAAAAGTGATAATGAAACTTTGCATTTTCTTTTAACCACCTTGGACAATTTAAAAATGGGTGAAAATCATTTACACAATGATAATCGACTTTTTCACTTGACTTTGAAAAATAATCACTCTCCTTCCTTTCTCCTAATTGACTTTTTTAAATGTCTATTTCTACCCTTACATTATTAACTTTTATTTTTGTTGGGTTATGGATGTCTTTTTTCCTTCTTATGTGGATAAACTAAGCATAAGTTGAATCAACCTACTTTTGTCCATAGGCCCAATACTATGGGACATATATATATAGACCTTTTTAGGTCATATTTCATAATCCACAAAAGAGTTTTTAGCAGCCAAAAATAGAGAAAGTGTGTAGATTTTCGCCTAAAATTTTCAGCCGCAGTTGTCAACTTCAAATTGTGATTCCTACTTTGTTTCTTGTCCAATTGAACTAATTTTTGAATAACTTGTTTCCCTCATCTCAATCTTTGATTAGGAACTGACAGAGTTGGATTTGGTGGTTTGTCGCTTTTGTTTTTCATCTGTGAACAATCACTATATTTTGGTTTTTTTTCTCCTTTTTCTTCTCTAGTTTTGGTGCAATCTTGTTGTATTGTTGCTCATTATTTGACACTTATTTTTTAACCAGTTCTGAAGAACGATATTATAACTCTTGGTGATTATAGTGGAGTTTTAGTCCCGTAATTTTTTACTCTTCACATCAAAGGATTTTTCACACAAATTTGATGTCTCTTCTTATTGATTTTATTCTTGCTTGTCATATTTGTTTGTTGATTTATGTGTTGTCTTATTACCATTGTGCTTGGGTTTTTTTTTTAATTTTCTTTTGGTTTAAATTGATAGGGAAAGTTTAGACTAGGGTAATCTTCCACCACTACCTTGGCTCTTTTCCAATAGAGTGGTATTATAGTGTTGGTTGTTATTGATTGTCGATTTGAATGATGGAGACAAATGTGTATTTGAATGGTAGTAATTATCATACTTGGAAAGGCAATATGAATGATTTTTTGTTTGTCAAGAAAATACATTCGTCTAAGTTTGCGTCTAATAAATCTCAGTCCCTGACGGATGAGGATTAAGAATTTGAGCAACTATTGGTTTGTGGCTATGTCAGATAATGGGTTGAAGATAATGTTAAAAATAATATTATGAATGTGACACTTACTAGAAGTTTGTGGAACAAGCTCAAGATACTTTATGCTTCAAAGATTAGCAATAGCAAGTTTTTTCTGCTTAAGCAATTGATGAATATCATGTATAAAGAAACCAATCCTATTTCTGATCATATAAATGATTTTCAAGGTGTCCTTGACTAGTTCTCCAAAACGGGTGTAAAATTTGATGAATAATTCAGGGACTTTGACTTCTTAATACTCTGCCAGACTCTTGAGAGACTTTTCGAGTTTCTTTGACTAATTCTATTCTCAATGGTGTTGTAACTATATAGAAAATATGCTAAGAGTGTTGTCTTAAATAAAGAGATGAGAAAAAGATCTCAAATCTCATCTTCTTCATATTCACACTCTGATGTTTTAGTTACTGAAGACAGGGGGAGAAGCAAGTTCAAAGGTTAGAATGACAGAGATAAAAATAGAGACAAGTCAAAATCTAAATACAAGAATGTTATATGTGACTATCGCCATAAGAATGAACATATTAGAAAATATTGCTACATGTATAAAAGAGATATGAAACAACAAAAGAAAGAAGGTGATAATGAAAATCGTGTTGGTATTGTTACTAATGATGATCTTCGTATTTCTGATGGTAGAAAATGTCACTAATCTTATTTATGATTAGTTTAGCTAGTTTTTGGATTTTGATGATACTTTTTAGAACTTTTGACCAAATTAAGCTATTGTTTAAACCAACTCACCAAAATAATACATTTTTTAAACTTTTTTACAAAATTAGGATAAATGTATTTGTAAGTAACATTTTAGGCTAACGGGTAAATTGACGGTATTAATGAATAAACATTACTATGAGTAACGTTTTAAGAATAAAACGTACTTATGAGTAACATATTATAAAACATTACTCATAAGTACGTTTTAGTCATAAAATGTTACCCATAGTAATGTTTTAAGAGTAAAATATATTTCTGGATTATGTTTTATAATACGTTATTCACAATTACGTTTTATTCATAAAACGTTACTCAAAGTAACGTTTATTAAGAATTCAATCACGGGCCCTACAAATATTGAATCGAATCCTGCAAAGTAGGAGAATCAAATCTATAAAGCTATAAAATGTAACTGAGAGTAATGTTTTAGCTTGAAAACGTGGATGTCAGTTATAAAATTCTGTTAAAGTGATATTTCCTCTATTTTTCAAATTGATCATGTGTGATTATAAAATGAAAGTTTTTACCTGTGACCACCATTGTTGAATATTATATAATGAAAGTTTTTAAATATGACCACCATTGTTGAATATTATTAAAAAGAATTCATCAGTTATGAATTAAATAAGTCAAGTTAATATATCATATGATGTTAACTTTTTACTATAACTCTAGATTTATCTTGTTAAGTTTTTACTATAACTCTAGATTTATATTTTTTATTTACTAATTATAAAAAAAATATTTTATTCTTATGCATAAGATAAAAATGGCAAACTTTTACCATCATGTGATGGTTGCTTTGTATTGGGGTGGCGAAATAATTACTGACATGAACGAATTTATGTATTCTCAATGTGCTAGAACGATTATTAGCATGTCTACCTCAATCAACTATGTTGAATTGGTTAGTTTGTTGCATGAGAAAATGAGAACAAATAGTGAAAATATTCAAATGGATATTTCTGAAAAATTGATGTCACGCCCAAGATACGCCTATATTTCAAGGTCAAAGCGGTCATCAATAGTAAAAACCTAACCAAGGTTAGGGTCGAATCCCAAGGGAATACAGGACTTTGACAATTTTGGTTCACCAATAATCAATTCAAATATCAAATAACTCAATTCTCAAGAAAGGGGATTTTGCAATGATTTGTAGAAAATTAAACTGTACTAATAAAAAGGAAAGACAATCAAATTGGAGAGCAACTTTAAAAATTATGTTCCCCATGATTTACTAACTTAAACACCTCAGATAACACAACCTCAATTAGGATATTGCATGAAGGACGGTAATTTAGGTTCTTCCAACCCTCTTATGAAAGGTGAAGGTCAAATTTCACTATAGCATTTGGCTGGCTACCATAGTGTGCCAAACCAATCATTACATATTGTCCTAGTCAACCGCTCTTTGGCGGGGTTTGGTTGATTACACGAGAACACATCAATCAAATTTTGTTAGCCATTCTCTTTTTCTATTCATCACTATATGGGCCAGGATCATGGCACTAGGTGGGGTTCAATGTTGGCCACCATTGAACAATATGCAAAATGAATGAAATGGCTAATACATGCAAATTAATACCCAAGTCAAGAAGTGCAAATAATCAGAGTTTTCTAAGTTAGCTACTCATGGTTCCCACAACCCCAAGTTGTGGGTTTAGTCACTCATAACTTGCGCAAACAAATGAATAATGAATAAAGAAGACATGGTAGATTTCTTACCCAAGAAGATTGAAAAACAATGAAACCCACTTTCCAATTACAACCACAAGCTTGAAAGTTGTAATTAATCCACAAGTGAATCTAAACTCCAAATTTGAGTCTCCAAAGAAAACCCTAAAAATCTACTCACTATTCTCTCTCAAAAACTTTCTACAAAACTGAAAAACTATGAAGGCTACGTTCAAAAATCTAAAATATACTATTTATACTATTTACAAACTAATCCCTAAATTAAATGAAAAACTAGTCGGCATCTGCTACGACTCGCAGTTACGACTCGTAGTATGTCCTACAAGTCGTAGTTAGGCTTTCGTGGACAGGACTTTACATTTTGGACTTTACTACTATGATACACCTTTACGAGTCATAGTCTGGTTTAAGACTCGTAGTGTCTTTTCGTACTTTACACTTGCATTTCTTGATCCAATCTTGATTAACACTGTAATTTGCTATGAGGTCACCCTTTACGAGTTATAGAAAGGACTATAACTCAAACCTGGGAGTCGTACGACTGAACTCCAAATTTTCAGACTTTGCTTTTGAACACTGAAACTTGATACGAGGCTGCCTCTACGACTCGTAGGCTAGGTTATGACTCTTAGAGGATCCTATATGGCCTAAAATCAGCAAAATCTGTAACTTTTTTCAAAATTGAGCCAACTTGAATTTCCTACAAAAATAAATACAAAAACACATAAAAATCATAAAAGTCGCATTGAGAACACACAAAATCTCATATTTTAGGCATCAAATGAGTTGTATTTTGACAGCACATCCACACCCTCAACTTAGAATTGTTGTTTGTCCTCAAGCGACGATTCAATCTATACAAATAATCAAGTAACACATAGCAGCTATTCCAATGGCATATACCCTACTAAAATCTAACTCAGGTACCGATATCAGCATTTTCAAAACATAATTATGTATCTAATCAGCAAACCAAAGAATATTGATACATTTGACAATCCAACTATGATAAGTAAGGAAATATCAACAATCCACAATCACTGGCCAAGTAAAATATTGACAATGCAATGCAATTATCCTCACAGAAAAGAAGTCCCTTTTTAGCAGTCCATAATGCCTTCAAAAGTTGATCATGGGACTGTGCAAGCATACTCACTCTCACAAATGACATCCATGCATAATGACCAATATCATAGGCTTGCCCATATACTCATAACCCGGACTATTGACTAATTGAGCTAGGATCACTTTAGGACTTTATAAGCTTGTAACGGAGGCTCATGGGGCTTTGGTATGGCATTTTGGACAATTAGTGACTAAAGGCAAACCTTGAACCATGCTTTTCAACACTTTTACCTTACCAACTCAATCATTTTCAACTTATTCTACGTTTTTCTTCATTTTTAAGCTTTTCCGAGTATTTTCTCTTCATTTTTTTAGCTTTTGCCTTGTTTTCACAAAAAATAATACTTTTTCAACTCAATCCAATGCATCTTTTCTCTTTCTTTCGTCCGATACATGATTTTCTTTTTTTTGTTCACATCCCTAACTCACCAACCTCATTTTTGCTAATTTACCCTACACTGGTCACCCTCAACTTATGCTTTTAGCCTATGGTGAAGTACACAATATAGAATCCCTAAACCAGGGCCACTTTTGGTAGCCACTCTCAACTTAGGCATTTTGCTTCAGTTAAGGTTTACACTACTTAAGGATAGACTAGGGTCAATATCAAGGTATTTCACTAGACAAGGTTAGGCTAATTTGGTGTTAAGAAAGAAAAGGTACATGTAAGGCTCAAACATTTGGAACAAAGGATAAACTCTTTCATTTGGTTGGTTATTAGGCAAAAGTGGACTAATTCAAGGAACAAGTGCCTAAGATCACTTTCTAATCCAAATAATCTCAAGTCTAACTCAAAGTAACAGGGTAAGTTTTGAATAAGCACACAATGCATGAACACAATAAAATTAGCTCATACGCACATGGTGCACATAAAGCCAACAGAAACTCATAGATCATGCTTCATGTATCAAATTTCCTTTACTCCATCAGAATAAACATTGTCAAATCATTCAAACATGCATGATTGCAACATAACTACTAATCAATAAAATTTTGATGAATACCAATATTTTAAAATATTTTATAAATCATTAAAAATAAGATACATGTCATAAGTTTAAGAATCATATATTACAAATATTATTTAAAACTCCTAAAAATGCAGGTTCAACAGAAAGTAAAATATCTACGAGGAAAACGAACATAAGCATGAAAATCTCGAGATAAAAAATTTGAGATAGTTATGGACTAAAAGCTACTCAAGCTTCACCCTAGTTCATAGCCACCCACACCCAACCAAGAAGAATGTACGGTATCCTCAATGTACAATACAAAATCAAAATAAGTACAAGGGGTCAAACCTTGGGTTGCCTCCTAAGTAACGCCTGATTTATTATTGCGGCACGACGAAGCAGGTTTGATTTATCATACATCTTCAAGGTCCCAATCTTCCACTATCTTAATTTCTTCCATGTCCCCAATGTAAAGCTTGACTCTTTGACCATTGACCTTGAAAGTTCCTCTATCTCGTCTCTCTAACTCAATAGCCCCATGACTAAAGATACGTGCCACTTGGAAGGGCCCCATCCATCTAAATTTAAGTTTTCCAGGGAACCACCTAATAGGTTCTTGATGTGATGGTCATGCTGAACTTTCATCCTTTGTTTGTAAAATACTGAGCTCTAATATGTTTTCAACCAAAATTTTTCAAGTTCATTAATTTGAATCAATCTAGATGTGACTGCATCATTCCAATCTAGATTTAGTTTCTTCAATGCCCACATTGCTTTATGCTCAAGTTCCACATGCAAATGACATGCCTTTCCAAAAATAAGTCAATATGGGGACATGCCAATAAGTATCTTGAATTCAGTTCGGTATGCCCATAACACATCATCCAGCTTTCTAGACTAATTAGTTCGGTTTGCATTCATAGTTTTGGACAAGATTTGCTTAATTTCTCTATTTGATATTTCCACTTGCCCACTTGTTTGAGAATGATAAGGTGTTACTACCTTGTGTTTTACTCCATACATTTCAAGAAGAACTTTGAAGAGTCTATTCCAAAAAAGAGAACTTCCATCACTGATGATAGCCTGAGGGGTTCTTAACCTAGAGAAAATGTTTCTTTTAAGGAAAATCGTGACACTCTTACTTTCATTGTTAGGTAACGCTACAGCCTCCACCCACTTGGATACATAATTCATAGCAACCAAGATGTACTTCTTCCCATGAGAACTAATGAAAGGGCCTATGAAGTCAATACCCCATACATCAAATAACTCTATCACCAAAATGGGGCTAAGAGGAAGTTCCTTCTTACGTGAAACTCCACATTCTCTTTGGTATTTGTCACAAGATTTAGCATAGTCATGAGCATCCTAGTGTATAGTAGGCCAATAATATCCACACTGCAACACTTTGTAGGCCGTGTGAGTCCTGCTATGATGGCTATCTATTAATGGCGAGTAACATGCTTCAAGGATGCTCATCATCTCCACTTCAGGGACATATCTACGGATAATTCCATCAGCACATATGCGAAATAGGTAGGGTTCATCCCAAAAGAATTTTCTCACATCATGTATGAACTTACAACGTTGATGGGTTTTCAAGTTGGATAGTACAATATCACTCACCAAGTAGTTTGTATAATCTGCGAACCATGGTATAAGATCATGAGATATAGTGAATTCTCTTTCCTCAGGAAAAGAATCATTTATTTCCAACCCGTCATCCAATTGCAACATTGCCCCATCTTCCAATCTAGATAAGTGATCTGCAACTTGATTTTCTATGCCTTTTCTATCAGTGACATCAAAGTTGAACTATTTCAACAGAAGTACCCATCTTATTAACCTTGGATTTGCATCCTTTTACGCCATCAAATATTTAAGTGCTGAGTGATATGTGTGTACCACCACCTTAGCCCCCAACAATTATGACTGGAACTTTTGAATGCAAAGACCAATGCAAGCAATTCTTGTTCTGTGACAATATAATTCTTCTGGACTGTATTCAGGGCTTTACTAGCGTGGTATATGAGATGCAATACTTTCTCCTTACACTGACCCAAAACCATACCTAAAGCAACCCCACTTGCATCACACATGATTTCAAATGGCTTGGACCAATCAGGAGCTATTATAATTGGTGCTGAGATCAATCTCTTTTTTAGTTCCTCAAAGGCTTGTATGTATGCATCATCGAACATGAACTTGACATCTTTCTCTAATAATTTGTACAATGGGTGTGAAATTTTAGAGAATTCTTTTATAAATCGATGATAGAATCCTGCATACCCCAAGAAACTCCTCACACCTTTGACTAAGATGGGTGGTGGAAGCTTTTCAATCACCTCAACTTTAGCCTTGTCAACTTCAACGCCTTTGTCAGATATTCTATGACCCAACACGATACCCTCTTTAACCATGAAGTGACACTTTTTCCAATTTAACACTAGATGACTTTGTACACATCTTTGCAACACATCTCGCAAGTGTTCTAAGCAATCCTAAAATGAGCTTTCGACCACGCTGAAATCATCCACGAATACCTCAATAGTTCTTTCTACCATGTCTAAGAAAATGGACAACATGCATCTCTAGAATATTGCTGGAGCATTACATAACCCAAATAACATCCTTTTAAATGCAAAAGTGTCATAAGGACATGTAAAAGTAGTTTTCTCCTGATCCTCTAGAGTAATGATAATCTAATTATAGCCAAAATACCCATCACAGAAACAGTACCACCCCTTTTTTGTAAGTCCATCGAGCATCTAATCCATGAATGCCATGGGAAAGTGATCCTTTTCTGTTGAGGCATTGAAATTTCTATAGTCTATGTACACCCTCCATTCGGTGACTGACCTTATAGGAATTAATTTATTTTTAGCATTTGGCACCACTGTGATATTCTTTTTTTTTTTGGAACACACTGAATTGGGCTCATCTATTCACTGTCAGCAATTAGGTAGATTACTCTTGCATCTAACCATTTGATTATTTCCTTGCAAACTATCTCTTGCGTAGGAGGATTCAGATGCCTTTGATGTTCAATGGTTGGCTTGTAATCCTTAACTAGCTGAATTTTATAAGTGCATATCCCCAGAGGATATCAATAATATCTGTGATAGTCCATCCAATAGCCTTTTTAAATTATTTGAGTACTGTCACAAGGGCGTCTTCTTGCTCAACACTCAAGTCTGCAGCTATGATGACCGACAAAGTGTTATTCTCTCCCAAGAATGCATACTTCAAATATGATGGGAGTGCTTTCAATTCTAACACCGGTGGCACTTCTATAGAAGACTTTATGGGTGGTGTTTCTCAGTTTTACAAATCCAATTCCATCTTCGTTTATCGTCTAGGACCGAATGATACCCCAAGAACATTCACTGTCTCCTCATAATTTGGGATACCATTGCTATCAAAGTTCATCAAGGCTACCCCCAAAATATCAACACCCATTCATAGATCAAGTGGCACTTCTGACTCATCATCATCAATAGTCTCTATGACTTGAACCACCCTCAGATTACTATCTTTCCTTGCTTGTTGACAAACATTGAACATGACCTCTTCTTTACCAAATCTAAATGTGAGTAGCCCTTTTTCCATGTCAACCTGAGTGCGACCAGTAGCTAAGAAGGGCCTCCATAAAATAATAGGAACTGCAAAATCAACCTCACAGTCAAGAATAACAAAATCTGTAGGAAATATAAATTTTTCTACCTTTACCAAAACATCATACAGTACTCTCACAGGTTTCTTGACTGTTCTATCTGCCATTAATAACCACATCTTTATAGGATTAGGAGTTCCAAACCTAGTTTCTTAAAGATTGTCAGTGGCATTAAGTTGATGCTAACACCCAAATCACAAAGTGCCCTTGAAAATTTCACCTCTCCTATAATGAAGGGGATAGTGAATGCACCTGGATCTTCACGCTTTTGAGCCAATGATTTGGTAGTAATAGCTGTTAGAACCCGTACAATTGTGTTTTGGTACCATGGCTAACATTTGAGGTCGCTAGTGTCATTTTCAAGGTGTTTGACACTTAAGTGCACTTTTGAGG
>DF365066.1:5333-22174 GCA_000787875.1 Solanum virginianum
CTAAAGTCATGTCGATCGAAAGTTGAGGTGAGCTCGAGCCTGATATGTTAGCCCTATTGAGGTTTCAGAATGGGTTGGACCGGTTGTATCTATGTTGGCCCTACCTCTAGCTTGTTTTGCTATGCATCCTGCTCTCTGCGTATCGATGATATGTCAGTATATTTCGGATGAGTTGCATGTACCCCAGTATGATGTCATTAAGTTAAACAATTGTCTGATATTACTAAGGGTGGCTGTGGTAAGGACATTCTGGAGGTTGTACCTAGATCTTTTATAGACATTGTGAGGGAATGATTGTGGTTGTTAGGCTGACTGCTATACTGTGTAGCATGAATTTGGGAACTTATCAGCACCAGTGGTTGCTGTTACGATTTCTAACATGAATTAATTGTTAAATGCTACAGAATGGTAGTTGGATAGTAATACCTACTGAGGACTATGTCTAAGAAGTGACGTATAAATGTCTGGGTACAAAGGGAAGTATAGAGAGCGTTTTGAGTGGGTAGTATGTTGGTATTTATTGTATTCATGAGTGTTAGGTAGATTGGACAACAACAGAAGGGAGTTTTGTCCCTGCATGTGAATGAGTGCATATTAGCTTTTATCCACAGTTATTTGGTTAGCTTGTGGGTGGTATGTGGTTGATTATAGGAATCACTTTTATAAGGAAGGCAGGAATTGAGTAAAAGTCATATATGTAAACCATGAGTACAGTTATGAACAATCGTGATTATCCGAACATATGGTGACGTAGTAAGGAAAGGTAAGTCTAGCTGATTGATTCTCGTGACTTGTCAGCTGAGTAAGCCGATCGGACAAATAGTGGATTCTTGAGACTTTTTTATTGAAGTGTAGCACCGACTCGCTGTTATATACAGATGGGTGGTAGGATTTCTAATATTGAGGGTGGTGTTGAATTATTGTAGAATATAGAACATGCTTATGACCTATTTACTTGTGGCATGGATTGGTGCCTATAAGTATGTTTGTGTTTGCACTTTCACAGACGAATTTATTATTAGTGGGGGATGTTGTAATGACTCTTAGGGTCATTTCTATGGTTTTGTTGTTATTATGTTAATTGAGCATGTGTATAGTGGCCTCGAGACAACTGGGGTGACTATTAGTCGAGTTATTCAGGAGTTATGTGAATTTTTGAGTTAATAAGTTATAATCGTAAAATGACTTTACGAGTAAAGTCCTAGTAAATGGCCTCACAATGGAATTTTGATGATTCCATTAGATCTGGAATGGACGAATTAGTCTAGGGGCATATCCGGTACAATTATATCATGTACTACAAATTTGGCCATCAAAATCGGTTAATAGTTGACCTTGTCAATGGTCTTAGGAACCATTCCTCATATGAGAATTTTGATAGTGCAGGTAGCTGCAGAACATCGAGTTTGGTGTAGGGATATCGTTTGTTTGATACCATGGATGTCCAGAAGTGATTTGACCCTCTGGGGGATTTGTGTTAAAAATTGCACATAAAGAAGTTGGACCCTCACTTTATCGTAGGAGGATCCTTTGGAAATTCCAACTACACCGTTGTATCTGCAACATCTAAACCCATAGGTTTTTTGTTTGTTTGCGAAAATCAGAATTCTGTGATGATTTGTGGATATGTGGTTCTCCTGATTTATGGGTCATTAGACTTCGACATAAAATGTTATGCCTTATTATAAGATTTGATGAAGGGTTTTGATAATGGAAAGAGAGGAGGGCGACATGGCCTGTTCTGCTATTGCCCCATGGCGTGATCTGGTGCTACAATATGGCAGCAAGGTGGCAGCAACATATACTTACTATATATATATATATATATATATATATATATATGGTCAGAAAATTTAGTTGATATATACATATACCAGTGAATATACCCATGCTTCCCGCGGTGATAGGAAAATTTATATAAATATTAATATTTTGATAATTAAATTTGGTAGGATCTTTTATTTTAATCAAAAAGGTATTATACATTAAATCCATAATGATTAACAAAAATGCTTGGCACTATCATTTGTGTAAATCAAAATGCAAAATCGATAAAGAAAGAAAACATATATAAGAAAATTAAAGAACCACAAATTTCGAATGAAGATAAAATAACAATTCATGAAAAGGTTACATGGTTCATTTCGGTATTATTAAATCAAATAGATGATATACTATTGACTCAAATAAAAAAAATATAAAAGATAAAATAAAGAATGAAAATTCTAAACAAAGATATAATAACACATACATGCTACTCATAGTTTATTTAAAGTCTAATAATTTTAAAAATAAATATAAATATAAAATTTACCAGCATCAATAAAGATTTCATCTGATCAATTTGGTTCTTCACTCTTCTATTTCTTCATTTTTTCAAAAACAAGAATCTAATAAATATTAGATGAGAATAATATGGTAGAAAGTAAATTGATTTTAATTAATTGTGGCATGATAAGTTATGTTTTAAGAAAAATACTGTGAGTGAAATGGAAATTATAGAAATGATGAAAAGGCATACAAATCTTTTGTATTTTGTCAACACATTGTAAAACATGTTTAACATTAAGTGGTTGGATGCAGTGAAAAGTGAAAATCGTGAGTTGAAAGGGTAAGTTTTGGGAGAATGTCTGGAAGGTGCTTTGGGAGTTACAAAGTGCAATTTAACTCCAATTGTTTAAATATAATAATTAAAGTATTTGTATTCAAATGTGAAAAAAGTAAAAATTTGAGAAACTATAGAAATGTTTTTCCTGCATTCTCCATATGCCACATCACCGGGTCTTAAATCCTCTTTTATATATATATATATATATATATGACTTTTTCTTGTCAACTTTGCACCGCGATTTCAAGCTCATTTTTCATCTAATTTGGGTGATTCAAAAGACCACGTTACTCGATTTTTCACAAAAAATCTCATGATAAAGTCAAATTTGCAATTTGACATGTATTTTGAGGTAACTCTCTGCTTCTTCATTGATGATATATCAGAAATGAGTGAAAACATTACATTGCAATATCTTAATCATTTCTTAACGAAATTAAGTGAAATTTGTCTCTAAATTATTCCACGTTCTGAGAGGGGCATGGTAGTTTGTTGGTTGTTTGCTAATTTTGTTTGATTTTGAGAATTTTGACCCAAAAATTGTTGAAGAGAATGTCTTCGGGTAAATTTTTAAACTTCGTTTTTGGACCTTTTCTTGGTCTTCTAGGGTCCGTCTTGAGCCAAATTTCTTTTGATAGTATCACAATGATGTGGGGATTATTTTATGGGGATTAGTTTGGTATTTTGAGTGTTGCCCCAATTTTTCTCGTTCTAGTCATAATTGATGTAATTTCATCGGTTTCATGAGATTTTACAACCAAATTAGTCGTTGATCTTGTGAGTTGTATTTTGATAGATGAGAAGCATGGGGAGGCTATTTGTTGTATATGGATAGATGCTATCTGTGTTATATATATATATAATGGGACGATAGATATTGTATTGAAGGCTGTGTTGGATATAACTGCTATATTACCTAAGTTCTTACATTATATGACTACGAAAAGGCTTGAAAGGGGTTGGTTAGAGCAGTGAACATATGATACATATGTACACTGAGCTTCACACTTGCTTGTATATGTCTCTGGTTTGAGGCTACTGAAATATACTAGCTATTGAGGTTGACATGTGATTACATACTACCCTGTGGACTGAATCTAGAATCTACATCTGGTTGGTATGTATATGCATGATGTGGTTGTGGTTATCTATATCTTTACTGAGTCCATTTGGTAGAATTTCCTGATTAAATATAATTCTATATTGTTATGTGATTAATATGATCCTAAATACTATTGGTATATGTTATGTACTTGTGCTACTAGTTAGTTAGTAGAGATACACAATGTTCGAGGGACGATCATAGTTGTTCCCCTTAAGAAGCCTTGTGACTTGTAATATGAGATGCATTGACACTGAGGTACTACTGGGTTAGAGATGAGAGTGTGACCCTGTTAGCGAGGTGCAGGTTATATCCTATGGACTTTCTAGGCAATCTACAATGAGACACTAGTTATGTGGGTCAGTCTTAGGGATTAGCACTCTACAAAGAGAAGGGCACATCATCTGTGGGTCAACACATGGTTGCCTTGGGTAAAATCCTTGAAACCAGTTGGGCTACAATACGATTCTAGCTATGTGACAACCTTTTGATTATCTAACCGCTTGGGCTTTACCTAATACCTACATTGTCCTATGACTTTCTTTACATAGGAACTGGCCTAGTATGGGCCGAATATGAGCTAGTGACTAGGGCAGCCATGCGTACTGACTTGACTTGCACCTGTATGAGTATGTATTGCCTATTACTGCAGAGATATGTGGACTAGGAGACTGTGCAATAATTCTAGGTTATACTTTGATTTGATTAGGAGCATACTATGATTTTTCTAGGCCTATCTATTAGGGGCACCTATAATACCCCTGTTATTATTGTACTTCTATTTCTATTACCTACAGTGGGTTAGATTGTTGCGTGTTGCCTGCTGAGCCTGATTCTATTTTGATTATTGAGGTCTAGCACTACTATACTGAGGTTAGCTGCTACTCTCTGTTCCTTACATACCTTAGGAATGTGTTATTTATTTTGATTTTGGAGAGATGATATGATTGGGGGATCCGAATCTTGTTAGAGAATGAGTGAGAGAGGGAGATTTTGCTGATGTTACATTCTTGACCTAGATGACACATCCTATTGTTCAAGTCTCCGGTAGTCACGTCGAGTGTCTAGATGAGGAGATGCTCATTATGGTGATATTCGAGTTTCTAAGACCGGGGTGTCCATTCTAAAGTAGTCCGAGCAATTGCTATGACTTTAGGCTTAGGGCTCGATTGACTATAGCTTTGGGGCTAAGCCCCATTGATTTATATTTTAGGTCTAGGATCTTATTGATTACATTTGGAGCTGAGGCCCTATGATTGATATTCGGAGTTGAGACACACTTATTATGAGAGCGAGATTCTTTCTCTCGCGAGGGATATGTCCCATCATTTTGCATGTATGTTTTGGATCAAATACTACGTGCTTGAGAGGGTTAAGGACCTAGTTGACTTATGATGGTTGGGTCGAGGCCCTATGATTACTTACCTATGGATCCACACAGTTATTCACACCTTAATTGTGCATGGGTGTACCTCTTTAGCTTATGGGTGCTCAAGGGCATTCAGCCTTAGATACTAGGGCCTTACACCCACTTACAGAAGACTCTTATTCTAATGATATGGACAGATGGGCTCTGTGATAGTTCAATGGGTTTCTGTGATGGTTCTATGTGGTTTTTATGGTGGTTCAGAGGGATTTAGTAATTTCTTATCGATATTATTATTGTGTATGGTTGTACCTTATGGGCTTATGGGGTTCCAATCAGCGTACATGCATAGACACTAGGGCCTTGGACCAGCGTACAATACTATGCCTCAGTTGGGGGCCGTTGTGGTATGATCCTATGAAGTTTTCATTAGTGGTATCGATGTTAATCACTTGGGTTGTTTCAGTTGCAAGTGTTTATCTCCTTGGTTGGCTTACTGGTGGTTTGAGGGTTTCCAGACATCCTTATGCTTAATCTGAGTTAATTCTTCTACATCGCTATAGTTCATTTTACATTTGGGCTCTATATATCTCTACTCATTCACTCTGTCGACCGATCATGCCTACTGGGTACCTTTTCTGGTACTCACCCCTACTTTCCATATCTTTCTATTGTGCTAGAGTAGGTACAGGCTGCGATAGCTAAGTTGGGGAACCACGGGAGAGCTTAAGAGACTTTAATTGAGCAGCAACAGATCTAGTTTCTTCGCGGCCTCCTTCCTATTGATGCCCATTTTTGTATCTAGACATTTGCCTTATATAGTAGTGTTATATATTATAGAGGCACTCTAATTTTGTATGTTATTATGATTATTGATATAGATGCATATGATATTTCCTTGTGTCTATTATAGCTCTATAAAGTTGACTTCTATGTTCTGGGTAGGTTTTAGTGTATATATTATTGATGTATCGAATTGGTTTGGACTAAAAAGTTGGGATAGGTACCCTTGGGTTGGAAATTGGCTTGCCTGTAGGTGTGACCTAGCAGGTCCAATCATGACAAGGACTGAGTCATTAAAATATCAAAGCAAAAAAGTTTGGGGTCTTCATGGTTAAAAGGGACTGATGTGCTTTGAAAATATAGCACTTTTGATGCTTAAAACTTAGGGTTTTATGTGTTCACAATGCAATGTTAGTGGTTTTGTATGTTTTTGTGTTTATCTTTGCAGGATTATAGGTTGGCCATGATTTTGGGGAAAGTTAGAGAAGTTGCTGTTGATTGCTGTTATACGAGACACTTTCCGGGTCGTAGACCATTCTACGAGCCATAGGATGCTTTTGTAAGGAATTCCAGTGAGCCAGAAAGTTTCTGAACTTAATTGTACGAACATGCAAATGAGCCAAAGAAGAGTTTAGAAGTTGTAGAAGATGTTGTGTGCCCTGAGGATCTAAGAATGAAGACTTTTTTAAGTTCAACAGACGAAACGCTCTTTACGGGTCATAAACCATTTTCCGAGTCATAAAGGGGTATCATTAAGAAGAAGTCTAGTTTTCTAGCAAAAATATATGAGACCTCGATTATAGGTTGTAAACTTCAATATGGACTGTAAAGAGCTATTGTGAGGCGTGCAGACCACTTCTCCTAAGTCATTTACGATTTGAATTTTAATTATTATAAATAGGTCATTTAGGTAATTATTCATAAGTACGCGCTATTTTTGATAAATTTTAGCCTAGTACTCAGAGAACTCAATATTTAAAGAGAGAAAATTGTAAGAGAGTCTTTGAGAACACATGAGGTTGAATTTGATTTAAAGCTTGTGATCCTTATTTAACTTGGATTGCTTAAATTACTATCCTGCATGTTATACACTAGAAAAGAATTAGGTCATCTAGTGATACTGAGTTGGGGAATCGTGGCAAGCACAATACCTTTGTTGCTCTCCATTATTGATTTTTCTCTTGTGATAGTTAGTTTTATTTTCTCATTGATTATTACCAACCCCCCCCTTTAGGGGAATTGAGTCAGTTAATTACTCAGATTGGTTATTGGTGAATTCTTGTGAGTCTACGTATTCCTTGTTGATCGACCCTAACCTTGGTTAGATTCTATATCTTGACAATAACTGTTTTATCCTCTAAAAGGAGGTGTAACTTGGGCTACATCATGATTTTGGTGTCGTTTTCGGGGAATATGGCAAGACATAGTGAATTCATTAGTAATTCGATTGTTAATCCTTAGTTCTTTTATTTCACTTTTTTTGTTGTTTTTCTTCTTTTTCAGGGTGTAGGGGTAGTGTATGCGTAGCACTCGAAGTGAAGGCAATCCCTTAACTTTGTTTGATCTAGAGATCCACACAACGCTAAGAAGAATGGCCCAAGCCAACACCAACAATGCGACCAATGCAAGTCTGAATAGGAACAATACTGAAGATGCTGGGAATAAGAACCCACCTCCTTTGGAGGATATTCCACAGTCTTAGGATTTCAATGCCAATGCTTACCAGTGGAAGCAGTACTAGTTGAATCCTATGACTATATAGGTGACTTGAGCTATTGCGTTGCCACCACTACCTATAAATACAAAGTTCACAGTCTCAAGTGGGTTACTTCTGATACTATAGAACCGTGGGCTATTTACAGGCTCACCATTAGAAGACCCACATAGCCACCTACATAATGTGACATTTGTTTTTAAGAGTTTGATGGGAACATAAAATATGTCTATGGATGTTGTGGGACTTCGTGTCTTCCCATTGTCTCTTATAGGCAATGTTGCATTATTGCTATCTGAGCTCTCACAAAATTCAATCACCAGTTGGAAAGATCTACAGAAGGCCTCTTTAGAGAGTTAGTTTGCTAGATCGAAGAAGCTCAAGTTGAAGGATTAGATCAACAACTTCAAGCAACTTCCTGCTGATTCGATAAGCATTACATGAGAGCGGATTACAAAATGTTTATGGAGTGTCCCTGACCATAAGATCATTTATGATGCCTTCATGGAGATATTCTAGCATGCCATTGATGAGAACAGTCACGCATGTGCTAAAATTATCATAGGGGCATTTTTCTAGATGAACCATTTCTAAGGATTGTGGAGCAGATAGAAAGAGTGGTCAAGAAAAATCGTGCATGGGGGCAAGGGGATAGAGCTACCACTAAGAGTTCATGTGTTGTCAGTGTGGGGCCACAGTAAAATAGAATTAATAAAGAAATCATGCAGCACCTTGCTCAGCTTTGCACAAGTATAGATATGATGATAAAGTAGAGCAAAGAGAGAGTGAATTCAGTAGTTCATCAACCTCCATGGGCACTTATATACGAGGAGCCATACTATAATGAGCATATTTGTTTTATTGCAAATCAAATAGGGATTTTTAAGACTAATGCCTAACAGTATAGTCAAGACTATTGGCACTGAAATGACCCTAAAAAGTGCTTGAAAATGTGCCTCATAATTTCTGAAAATCATAATTTCCATTTATCTCAAAATTCATGCGCGATATCAAAAATCAGACTTCATATTCTTGTTCAAGGGGTAAAATTGAGTGGAGAGTGGGTCTATCCTTTATTTTATATCAAATGAGTTGCATTTTGATTTTCCAAAAATTGATTTCTAGAGAGCTTTTTACGCCTCTGGCGCGACGCACCAAGGGTGAGCCATAGTGTAAATTTTGTCAAGTTTTTCTATCTTGGTCCAAGGCTTAGGGTCTTGGGTGTAAGTGTTCCCATGCGTAGAAATACCTATACTTAGCCTTATTTCACCCTCATAACGTTATAGACATTCCCAAATACACTCCCAACAATATTTCACCTCCAAATTTCAAATCTCAAAACTTATCCGGATTCTAAGGTTCTTCTTTAAGTTTCAAGTCTCCATCTCCAATCTTCATCGAGCTATTCTCCAAAGATATGGTATGTGGATTTCTTTCATGAGTTCCTTTTACCCATGATACCCAAGCTTCCTTTTACTTAAAATTACATGATATAAAGTTGACTTACTCATGGGTCTTAATTATTATGAATTTCACTTCAGACTATGTTGGGGTTTCATTAAATTATGGTTGTTTTAGCATGTTTTGAGCTATGAATCTAACATCTATTATGAGATTTGATGAAGGATTTTGATGTATATTGCTTGAGGGTGTTACTAATTATCTATTGATGGTTTTACATTAGATTTTCTAGCATGATTACACTCCTGAATTATATGGTTTTACACTAGCACTACACCCCCGTCAAGTGTTTAATAAAATATCTGGTTATGAGTTTCTTGAAGGATTAGAGGTCCAATGCATGTCTTTTAGTTGAATGAGTATATGATGATGAAAGGAATGTATCTATATGATATTATCTCTATAGTGTTGGGAATTGACCAAGCCTCACTCAGGGGGTTGTAGGCCCGAGTAACCTTATTGAGGGATTTTTTACCTTGACCAAGCCTAACAATAGTCTCTCTTTACATATGTATTATTTGCTATATAAATATGATTTTATTTCAAGTATCATTCATACATGCCATATTGCTATATGATTATTCATTGCCTATGCTATGTATTTTGCTTATGGTGCTTATCACTTGTTGTATTGCATCATAAATACTTAGTACATTTAAAAGTACTAACACATACTCTATGCCTACATGATGTCACCATGTAAGAACCAAAGCCCCACTTGATTATCCTCCTCCACGTGGCTAGTACGACATCTCTCAAGCTCTTTGGTGAGTCCTCCATTTCAGGGACGATGCTTATGATCTCCTTCTATGTTCTAATACTGTCCTTCTTTTGTATATATGTTGATTAAGAGGGTGAGCCCGGTAGCTTGTCTTGGCCCTCGCTAAGTATCTATGTCTTAGAGGTATTGTTGGACATGTTTGTGTTATGCTTGTGCTTGAATCTCTCTTTACTCTTGATGTTTATTATTTGAGATTTGTCCCTTAGCGCCCTTTGTCCCTATCTATTATCTCTTGTTGTATTTTATTGCTTTCGCGACTAATGATGTGTGTATGATATGTTAAGAGGCTTGTTTGGGGTTTCTCATTCACCGTGTCCCATTTATGCCCTAGGCTTGGGTCATGAGAAACTTGGTATCAGAGCACTAGGTTGTTAGATCCACGGAGTTCAACACACCACGCCAATTAGAGTCTTATTCATGGTTCCGTTGAGCACTACAACTATGAGTAAGAGGCTAAAAGGCACTTTAGGAAATGTTTCCCTTCTCTATGTTCTCAGTCGTGCTATAGTGTTGAAATAAGGTTTTTCCCCCTAATGATTATTCTTTGCTATGCTAGATCATACCTAACATAAGGGGAAGAAGAGCCCGCTCTTCCAAGGACCAACCGACTCGTGGTGAGCTATGGGACGCTCTCACTTTGCTTGCACAAGTTGTGGCTAACCAAGCCAATCAAGGGGCCCAAGCCCCTCATGCTCCTATACCAACATCTCGGGTGATAGACTTCATGAGGATGAATCTCCTAGAATTTCATGGGTCAAAAGTGATTGAGGACCCTCAAGAGTTCATTGATGAGGTCTATAAGGTTTTGGCTATTATGGGTGTTAGATCGGAGGAGAAGGCAGAGTTGGTGGCTTACCAACTCAAAGGGGTGTCTCCAATATGGTTTAACCGATGGAAGGAGGACAAGGGAATGAATAATAATGTGTTTTGGGAGGAGTTCAAAGTGGCTTTCCTTAATCGGTTCTTCCCTTTTGAGCTTAGGGAAGCAAAATTGGTAGAGTTTATGTATTTGAGACAAAGGTCTATGAGTGTGAGGGATTAGGCCATAATGTTTACTCAACTCTCTAATTATACTCCCCACATGGTGGCCGACCCAAGATCTACGATGAACAAGTTTGTAATGGATGTTTCTAATTTAGTGAGTGAAAAATACCAGTCTGCTATATTGATTGGTGATATGGATTTCTCCCGGTTGATGATCTATGCTGAACAAATGAAGGAGGAGAAGTTGAGGAAGAGGAGTCATGAGGCCAAGAAGGTCCGTTTTGAGGGGAAGTTCCATAGTCGAATGGGTGGCCCATTCCATCAAGGCCAGGGGTCCTCTCCTACATTTGATAAGAGTGTTCCCAATGACTTTCCAAGGGCCCAAGGTGTTGGAGGTGTGGTTCCTAATGGTAGGTGTCCAATATGTATTAGGGGTCATAGTGGCCCGTGTTTGAGGGATACTAATATATGTTATGGTTGTGGGGAAGTTGGGCATAAGGTGATGGATTGCCCACAAAATCACAACAAGGGAAAGGAGGTTCGTCCACAAGGTGCTAATGTGGTTCCTTTGGGGAGAGATGGTCAACAAGGTGGTGCCGAAAGGCACAATCGGTTTTATTCTTTGCATGGGAGGCAAGGGGTTGATGAGGTGCCCGACGTCGTTACCGGTATGTTGGAAGTCATTTATTTTATTGTGTTTACTTTGATTTATTCAAGTGCCACTCTTTCTTTTATTACCCCCATTGTTGCCAAAAAGTTTTATGTTGAGCTAGAATTGTTGTATGAGTCATATGAGGTGACTACTCCTATTGGTGCATCTGTTGTTGTTAGAAAAGTCTGTAGGAATTGTCCTACTTGCATCTTTCATAAAATATTTCCTTGTGATCTATTTGAGTTAGACATGGATGATTTTGATGTCATTCTTGGGATGAATTGATTGCATGCATAATATGCTTCTATTGATTATAGAACATATAGGGTCAAATTCTAATTCCCAAATGAAACCGTTCTTGAGTTGGAGAGTCGTGATGAAGTGGTCATGGGTAGGTTCATCTCTTGCATTGAAGCTCGTAAGTTGATCTCTAAAGGGTGTCTTTATCATCTTGTGAGGTTTAGAGATGTGGAGTCTAAAGTCCTTCCCATAGTGTCGGTTCCGGTTGTAAATGAGTTCCTTGATATCATTCCTAATGACCTTCCTGGTGTTCCTCTCGAAAATGAAATAGATTTTGTATAGACCCACTCTATAATATTCAATCCATCTCTAGTCCCCCTTATTGTATAGCCTTGGCCGAGTTAAAGGAATTAAAGGAGAAATTGATGGACTTGTTAGAGAAGGGTTTCATTAGTCCTAGCCAATCACCTTGGGGTGCACCGGTGTTGTTTGTGTAGAAGAAGGATGGGTCTCTGAATGTGCATTGACTACCGGCAACTTAATAGGATCTTCATCAAGAGTAGGTATCCTCTTTCAAGAATTGATGATTTGTTTGACCAATTTCAAGTGTGAGTGTGATATTTCTAAGACAACCTTCTGGACTAGGTATGTGCATTATGAGTTTGTTGTGATGTCCTTTGGGTTGACCAATGCACCGACCATCTTTATGGATCTAATGAATTGGGTCTTTAAAACCTACCTTGATTCGTTTGTTGTGGTATTCATTGATGATATTTTGATCTATTCTCATGGTGAGTAGGAGTATTGGGCTCATTTGAAGGTTGTGTTACAAAAATAAAGGGAAGAGAAGTTATATGTGAAGTATGAGAATTGGGAATTTTTGTTGAAGGAGGTTGCCTATCTATGGCATGTGGTGTTGGAGGATGGTATTAAGGTGGACCCTAAGTAGGCGAATGTGATTAGAAATTGGCCTAGACCATTTACCCCCTCGGATATTAGGGGCTTTTTAGGCTTAGCGAGTTACTATTAGAGATTTGTGAATGAGTGCTCTTCTATTGCCTCTCCCATGACAAAGTTGCCTCAAAATAAAGCAAAATTTGTGTGGTTCAATGAGTGTGAAAGGAGTTTCCAATCATTGAAATATAAGCTTGTGTTCACTCCGATATTGTCACTATCGGAAGGAATAGAGCGGTTTATTCTTTATTGTGACGCTTCTCGGGTGGTGTGGGTTGTGTGTTGATGCAAAATGGTAAGGTCATAGCCTATGCTTTTAGAAAACTCAAAAGTGCATGAAAAGAATTATCCTACCCATGATCTTGAGTTAGTCGCCGTTGTATTTACATTAAAGATTTGGTGTCACTATTTGTATGGGGTCCATGTTGATGTGTTCAGCAATCATAAGAGCCTCCAATATGCATTCACTCAAAAAGATTTTGACTTGAGACAAAGTAGGTGGTTAGAACTCCCTAAGGACTATGATATGAGTGTGCATTACCATCCCGGTAAGGCTAATATTGTGGCAAATGCTTTGAGTAGGGTCTCTATTGGTAGCCTAGCTCATGTTGATGATGGTGGCATAGGGGTGGCTAGGGAGGTCCATCGGTTGGCTAGATTGAAAGTTATGTCGGAAGAGGGTGATGACGGTGATGTTGTTGTTGTTGATTATTCTAAATCTTCATTGGTTGATGAGCTGAAAGCTAAGGGATCCCTCATTGTTAGAATTAAAGGCCTTGGTGAAAGATAAGAAGGTAGAGGTTTTCTCCCAAGGGGGAGATGGTGCCCTTAGGTACCAAAGTAGGCTGTGTGTGCCTTATGTTTATGGCTTGATGGAAAAGATTCTTGATTAGTCTCATGGTTCTTCTTACTCTATTCACCCGGGGTCTACAAAGTAGTATAGAGATTTGAGAGAGGTGTTTTGGTGTAGAGGCATAAAAAAGGACATTGCCAAATTTGTATCCAGTTGCTACAGTTGCCAATAAGTCAAAGCTGAACATCAAAGGCCGAGTGGCCTAACCTAACACATAGAGATTGCCACTTGGAAGTGGGAAGAGATTAATATGGATTTTGTGGTTGGGTTGTCCAAGACTAGAAAGGGTTTCGATTCCATTTGGGTAGTGGTTGATAGGATGAAAAAATCTGCTTACTTTCTACCGGTTAAGACTACATAGGGGGCTGAGGATTATGCTAGTCTGTACATTCATGAATATTGAGGTTGCATGGGGTTCCTTTGTCCATCATATCGGATCGTGGGGCATAATTCACTTCACACTTTTAGAGATCTTTCCAAAGAGGTCTTGGAACCAAGATAAAGCTTAGTATGGCCTTTCACCCTCAAACGGATGGCCAAGCAAAAAGAACTATCCAAACACTTGAGGATGTGCTTAGGGCTTGTGTATTGAAGCTCAAGGGCAGTTGAAATGATCATCTTCCATTGATTGTGTTTGCATATAACAATAACTATCATTCTAGCATTGGAATGGCTCCTTTTGAGGTTCTCTATAGTAGACGTTGTAGATCCTTAGTTGGGTAGTTTGAGGTTGGAAAGATGCCTTTGTTGGCTTTGGATCTGGTTGTGGATGCCATCGAGAAGGTAAGGATGATTAGAGAAAGGTTGAGGATAGCCCAAAGTCGCCAAAAGTCTTATGCTGATGTGAGAAAGACGAAGCTTGAGCTTAAGGTTGGTGATTGGGTCTATATAAAGGTGTCACCCATGAAGGATGTGGTTTGCTATGGTAAGAAGGGAAAGCTGAACCCTAGATATATGGTCCCCTATAGGGTGATGAGGAGAATTGGTAAGGTGGCTTACGAGTTAGATTTGCCTAGTGAAATGGAATTGGTTCATTCGGTCTTTCATGGGTCTATGTTAAGTAGTGTGTGGGTGATCCTAATGCTATTGTGCTTCTTGATGTTGCCAGGGTGGTTGAAGACAATTTGTCACATGAAAGAGGTTCCAATAGCGATCTTGAATAGGCAAGTGAAGAGGTTGAGGAACAAGGATGTCGCTTCTATTAAGGTTCTTTGGAGGAACCAACAAGTCAAAAGTGCTACTTGGGAGGCCGAAGTAGATATGTGAAAGAGATTCCCTTATCATTTCCATCCTAATCAAGCCTAAGGTACTAACTCTAAGACTTTTATATGATTTCATATCTCATGTTCCAGCCCCGAAGTCATCTGCAAGCATTTATGTTTACATTGACAAAGTTCATGATGATTTTACACTTATGATGTGATTTTGAAAATGATGTTTTATGTATCTTATTGCATTCTTGTGGGGCTGATTTCTTCATGATTACTCTTCTCATATACATCTCTTTGACATTCAGGAACGAATGTTTCCAAGGGGGAGATATTGAAACGACCCCAAAAAGTGCCTGAAAATATGCCTCAGAAGTGCTCGAAATTGTAATTTTCATATATCTCAAATTCCTTGCGCGATATAACAAATCTGACATATATTCTTGTTCAGGGGGTCAAATTGAGTGGTAAATAGATCTAATCCTAATTTTAGAGCAAATGAATTGCAATTTCAATTTCCAAAAAATAGATTAATAGAGAGCTTTTCGCGCCCCTGGCGTGACGTGCGAAAGGCGTGCCATATTGTAAATTTTGTCCAGATTTTCTATCTTGGTCCAAAGATTTGGGTCTTGGACCTAAGACATTCCCAAATACACTCCCAAACACTTAGACAATATTTCACCTCCAAATTTCAAGTCTCAAAACTCATACAAATTCTAAGGTTCTCATTCAAGCTTCAAGTCTCCATCTCCAATCTTAATTGAGCTATTTTTGTAACACCCCACACACTCATTATAAGTATTTGTACTACACATATGAAACATGATATGGACTTTCAAATTAGGGCTAATTTTTGAACGTGTTTGCATATAAGCGTTAAAGGGTGTTATGTGTATCTAAAGCTTAAGAAAGTTGCATTTATACATGTTTTGCGTCGAGTTAAGGGGAATAAGACCCTAACCAAAGGAAAACAATTGAGGTGCTTGTAGGAGTTAGCAAGCTAGCAAGTGAGTCAGCTACTCGCTTAGCTTGAACTTGTGAGCTAAATGGAGACGAGACCCGATGTCGAGATTATCCAATTCCGATTATGAATTAAGTCCGAGTTAAGGAGGTATCTTTAGCTCAAGTTTTAGTACTATAAGTGGGTTGTATGTGCAGCCCAATATGAAGGAAGACAAAGGCCCAACTACATTCTAAGTTACTTAGTTAAATGGGCCTAAACTTTAAGAGAAGGAAAAATCTGCATTTTGGGTATGTAATTAACCAAGGATAGGTTTTAAGTGGTATAATCAGGCTGTTTGATTGCCTTTACAGTCCATAAAAGTGAGTTCCACATGATGTCGCAATTGTGTTGTTGATTGAACTTGTGGACTGTTGTGTATAGGGCTGTTGCTCCACGTTTTTTATTGGTAATTTGGTACTTTGCTAAGACTGTTTGAAGACTGATATTGTGTATAAATGAATGAAGAGCAGTGTGGTTTAAGTTGTGATAGGTTTGGGATTACCGATGTCGAAAGGTAGCGAAAAGATGTAACGTTATGCTGTCCGTTTGTTTGCTGCATAGAGTTGTCGTGTGCCCTATTTTGTGGACTGTCATAAGGCTGATATGATGCTAATATAGGCTGTACGTGATGTGTGGCTGATAATGTGCATTATAGAATATGATTATAGGCAGAAATGTTGACAGGATACGCTCGCATTTTAATCACACACTTGCGGCCCGGGTGGTGTTTCTATACAAAATTGAGTGTCTAAGATGTATCTATTGGCCTCTAATGCTAGTTTTATTAATTACTATGCTGTAGCTAAACATTTTGAGGAAGGGAAGGTTATCCCAAGGTAAACGCGAGGTCATACAACGAGGTATGTAATGCTATTTGATTTCCTTTCACTTAGCATGAAACATAGATTCCTTATTGGCACATAAAGGCACATACCAACTCTAGCATGGCTACTAGCTATGTCTCCACTCTTTCATATGTTCATATGCTGTAATACATAGTTGCTTTCAAAGCTACATACATACAAACTTAGCCTCATAGCTACATACATATGTGAATACCAACTTACATGGGTTCTTGTTGCC
Organism: Solanum virginianum; assembly: GCA_000787875.1. NCBI lineage: Eukaryota > Viridiplantae > Streptophyta > Magnoliopsida > Solanales > Solanaceae > Solanum > Solanum virginianum. Next base: position 22,126 of record DF365066.1, read on the forward strand.
AAATAAAGTCCATAAGTTGTTTCATCTCATACGCATTTCATTGTTGGTG
>DF365065.1:1214-18251 GCA_000787875.1 Solanum virginianum
GTCAAATCGCTGTCAATCTAACACTTTGTCCTTTCCTTTTTGAATGGAACCCGTAGCACCACGATCTAGTCAAATATAAGATCTTTCAATTCACAATACTCATATTACTTATATGTTTAGTCTAGGCCCAAAGACTACCTTACTTTATTATTAATTTTCAAAATTTCAAGTGTAGGATAAAATCTTAAATCCTTTAAATAATATAATTTCAATTAGTAAAAATTCTAATTAGCTAATATTCTCATAATAAAGTATTTTAAAGTATACGGAAATAAACTCATCTATATAAAATAACTTATTATAAAAGATGTAGAAAAGTAATAGCAGCTTACTAGAGTAAAATTGCAAAAGCTCTACACCGTAAAATACCTCCCTTTCCTTAAAAACTCTCACAACCTCTCAAGAAAATATGCCAATATATGTATATGTACTCTCGTATTCTGTGTCTGCCTAAAATGAGAAAAACTTCCTTCTTATATAGAAGGTAAGAATGACTCTTCAAAGAGCCGAGAGACCAAAATAAAACAGTGGGAAAACCACTTACCATCATTTTCTTAAAAAAAAATATAGTGGCCAACCATATGATTAAATTATTTAAAGAAAGTGGTGTCCTAATAATACCACTATCAACACTTTTATAATATAAAGAAGGGTCTGTTACAATGTAAAAAGAAACGGATGGAGTAATAACTAGAAATTGCCGCCTTATAGTTAGGAAAAACGCCTATGATAAGTTAAGGGGAGAAAAGAACATTGTACCAAATCCAGAGTACCTAGTACCCACACGTGTAAATTAGACCACCATTCTCTCTAAAGGCGCGTGGACTAACTCACACTTGAATCCGAACATTGGTTACGTTACGATTCAACTATTACAACCGACAATTACCAAGCCTAAAATGTTTCACTCATTAATTGACTCTTCAAGTAAAATAATGACTATATATTCTATATTTCTCCATTGGTTATAGTCATGGTATCATCATACTATACGTACATTCATTACATTACATATATAACTCGATAAATAATTTAAAGCTCCAACCATATCTTCACATTCTCCTGCTTATAAATAGGGAGTTAAAAGACATCAACATAACACAGAAAAATGAGAGAAAGTTTAGCTTCACCAAATGGTTCATTTACTAGTGCCATGACACTTATTGAAGAGGGACTAACCTATGTTCCCAAGTGTTACGTTCTTCCACCATCCCTACGCCCCGATGGAACCCTGTGTAACACATGCTTACCAATTGTGGATCTATCCTATCTGCAGCACCCTCTTCTTCGTTCTCAGATAATCCACCAAGTACACATGGCTTGCAAGGAATTTGGTTTCTTTCAGGTACTACTTGTCGTGAAGTGTCCATGTCACCTGCAATCGTGCACAAGCTAGAATAAGCTACTTATTTACTTCTTCAGTATACATAAAGGTCCTAGCGATGGGGATTCAAATAAGAAAAATATGCATGCACCTAGTAACAGAAAAGATGTCGTCAGATCATCCGCATATAGAAAAAACATTTAGAAATCAAGAAGAAATAACTTTTTGTCATACACATGGTACAGTAAGAATTCTAAGCTTCCTCTTATCTCTTCCTTTTATTTTCAGTTGATCAGTTAAAATAAACGTCCTAGAATTTGAAATACGTCGTCTAGCAGGAGAAAAAATATGACAACCTTCACAAACTCACCCTGAACGTAAAATAACAACATGCATGCAACAAATGACTTTGCAGGTAGTTAACCATGGAATCCCATTGTCAATCATGCACGACGCCATGGATGCTGCAAGTGAATTCTTCAATTTACCAACTCAAGATAAAAGGCATCTTTTGTCTTCAAATGTTCATGACCCCGTAAGATATGGTACTAGTCTAAATCATGTCAAAGACAAAGTGCATTTTTGGAGAGACTTCCTCAAGCACTATGCTAATCCAATCTCAACTTGGATCGACTTGTGGCCATCAAATCCCACATGTTACAAGTAAGTATTTCATTGTCTTTGCTGAATATATTTAGCAGATAAGTTTGTCTTTATAGAAGCATATTTTTACTGTTCAAGAATGATATAATTTCTTCCAGATCCTAAAGAGGTTCTTCATGCAGGAAGAAAATGGGAAACTACACCAAGGCAGCACAAAAGTTGCAAGAAGAGCTTATGGAAGTGATATTTGAGAGCTTAGGACTAAACCAAAATTACTTACATGAAGACATAGCTGAAGGTTCCCAGGTCATGGCAATTAATTGCTATCCAGCATGTCCTGAGCCACATCTTACACTAGGATTGCCACCACACACGGATTATGGTATGACATCCATCATTCTACAAAATCATCAAGGCTTGCAAATCATGGACCGAGATAAGAAGTGGCATTCAGTTCCACTCATTGAAGGAGCTCTCATTGTTATGCTGGGAGATCACATGGAAGTATTGAGCAATGGGATATACAAAGGCATCGTCCACCGAGCAACAGTAAACTCGGAGAAAAAGAGCATTTCAATTGTCAGCCTTCATAGTCTAGCTTTAGGTAAAAAAGTTGGACCTGCGTTAGCGCTTGTTAACAAACAAAATATCTTGTCCTACAAAGAAGGAAGTTTCAATGATTTCCTCGACTTCATTTCCAGAGAAGATATTTCGGAAGCAAAGTATATAGACAAATTAAAAATAAATCCATGATGATTATAGTCCACGGGCAACAGTGGCGGCAATACTGGAATTCTCATTTTTACACTCTTCAAACTCCATTTTGGACCATCCACGTTTATGCTTGTTAAAATGAAAAGGCATATAAAAAGTAGTCATCTTTCCTATCTTCTTTGTTCGAACATTACTGGTGAGAAGCTCTTCCTTATTTTTTATTTTTCTTAATTATATTTTTTTTAGAAAAACAATAAGAGCTCTTCTTTCTTCATGCTAGGAGGCCTCACTGTAAATAATAAATTTTGAACAACTTTATCAGTCATTTCATCTTATCTAGGATTTTTCTAAAGGCCATTATTATAAGGATCAATAATTTTTTGCACCACCAGCAAAATAAAATGCATCATCAGAATTTTCAATAGATCTAATTATTTATCTCACTTAGCCAACATCGCAACTTGGCAGATAGCAGCCAAAAACTGAAAACTTCAAATGATGTCCAAACTAGAAAGAAGTTCTAAGTATTCACCACATCAAGTCCAATTTAAGCCAAATGTTGGTCATACCACAAGTTTAGTACTCGAACCGCGTTCATCACTGGTAGACGCATTTATGGGAGCATGTGCTCTCACACAAGGTAAATTTTTATGGTAAATTGACACAAAAATTAGTTATGACCTTAAACTAATTAGATTAGCAAAGAACATTGTACTAATTTACAAGCACAACCATATACAGTCAAAATCACCTTTAAACAATACATTCAGAAAATATAGCACAGGAATAGCCAGCATAACAACTGTTATGACATTAATATTATTATTTTTGTGTTCTCTCTAGTTTTCTGTGTAGAAATTCCTTTGTAAGCTAACAGGGAAGCAGGGCTTCAAAACTCAAGTTCCATAACTCAGGTAATGCTCACATACGAACTTGGCATCTAGCTAATGTTCAGATGTCTGCGCTGTTTTCGCTCCAATACTATCTACTCATTTCAAACCTTCTCCAAACTAACTTCAAATCATCGCTAGGAATGGCAATAGGACAGGCACAGGTGGGGTGGGGCAGGGCACAGCGGGTCAGAGTACATTTTTGAAAAATTACAAACGGAGCAGGATAAGTGGTAGGACAAGGAGTTTCATATGCAAATTGAAAATTTCTCAAACATATTTCAGTGTTGACAATGGAATTTTTGTTGACAACATTTAAAATAAGATTTCATATTAACGAAATATCAATTGTTGGCAATATTTAAAATATGATTTCATATTACTGAAATATCAATTGTTGGCAACGTTTTAAATAAGATTTCATACTAAAGGAATATCAATAAATACATTTTTATTTAAATAGTTTAATATGGGCTAAGCGTTGTAATACTGCTTAAAATCATAATATTTCAATAACAAAAAGATATCTCATCTGTATCAGATATTTGGCTCTTTCTCATCTATGCAAGCTTTAGAAATAAAAGTAGTGCAAATTATTTTCTGCTACTAATTCCAAAAGTAAACACCGCAAAAAGCCAAACAACATAGAAACTAGATTTGTGTTGTATCATTTTAAATTTGGAAGACCAAAAAGTGTATATCTCTTACTCACACTTGTCAAGGGTTGCCCTGCCCTATTGACATTCCTAATTATCGCAAACAAGGAAGGCAGATGCATCTCAATTTCTTTAAGTTGGTTATTTTACATAGAATTGATTTCTTATTGCACCAAATGGCTACAATATGTCACCTTTGTTAATCAGATAACTTGGGAGACTTGCCATGTTATCCACCTCCTAAAAAGTTATCTCCATGTATCATAAGAATAGGAATTAGTAGTCATTTAACACTATCAAACAAAATTATACCAACTTATTTCTAGTTTCTTCAGCATAAGAAGCCATATATCTTAGAAATTTAGTTTAGGCTTTAAGAATTTTACTATTAACCAAATCTATCCCAACAAATGAAGCCATATATCTTAGAAATTCAGTTTAGGCTTTAATATCCCAACTTATCTCTAATTTATTGAGCAACTGAAGACAAATTTCTCAGAATTCAGCTAGCCACAATTTTAAGTATTTAACGACTATTAAACAAAATTATCCCAACTTTTTCTAATTTCTTCAGCAATTGAAGCCATATTTCTCAGAACTTCTGTTTATGGCACAATTTTAAGTATATAATAATTATTAAACATAAGTATCCTAACTTATTTCTAATTTCTTCAGCAATTCAAGCCTCATTTCTTATGAATTTCCGTTTATAGCGCAACTTTTAAGTACTTATTCAGTAAGTATTACTAAATCAAAATCAGCTACTTTGAGAATTGTAGATTTACATGATTCTCAAACTAACTAGTAAAAACTTTATTTACACATTAAAAAATCATTAAAATGGAGAAAAAATCAACAGATTTGAGGCAAAAACACTTACGAAGGAAAGTGATAAATTGATTCAGAAAACTATACTCTGCCTCTTCTTTTACGTCTCTGCTCTTCTCTGTCCCTACTGCCTATGCATCTTCTCCGTGAGAGTTTTTGATTTTCAATTTTCAGTGAGAAGAGGGCCCATTATACCGTATTCGTTTCAACTCGGTCCTATACTTAGCCACGTGTCTATATTCGACGGCTCACAATTTATAGGCTTTGGAGTAGTTTTTGAGCCTTTTTTTTTTCACTCTGATCCGCTCATATATTTAAAAAATAGATATTTCTAATATTTGGATAAAAAATATATTTTGAATATTTATTTTAAAATTATAATAATAAAAATAAATCTATAATTATATAAATTCACTCAAACAGACTCTTACATTAGGCAGAGGGAAATGAAAAACAGAGGGGGATTATATATAGTAAATACTTATATTAAGTAAGTTAATATAATAAAACCATGTATTAAATATAAATACAGTGCATTCATTTATAAATGAATATGCAATGCAGATAAATTTATCGAATTGAACACTACACACTGAAGTGAAAGGATCATGATATACCAAATCAACTTGAGTACTTAATAATTTTTTTCAGTGTTTGTGAAGATGTAAGAACTTTATTTTTAGCAGGAATATGGTTCAACAATATTTACGTTATGTCAAAAAAAAAAAAGTTAGTAAAATAATATAGTGACCATTGGGAGTGAGTTGGACACAGTAGAAACTGATAATTGGATCCAAAATAGATATGCTTCTTATGCTTTTCAATTTTCACCCGAAAATGCAAAATTTCATTAATATATTGTATTGTATTATACTGTATTATATTGTATTTATTATATTGTATTATTTTAATAAAAATAGTATTTGAATCGATTGTATCGTTCTTCATTATTAGATTATTACATAATACAACACATCCATGAGTTGAATGATAAACTTATAAAAAAAAGTAAAATATGGAGTAGAGCTAATATAAAAATGTAGAGTAAAAAATTAAATATAATTATTAAATAATAAATAAAAATGACATGGAAAGAAAATATTAAGGTAGCAATCCGAATTGATTGCTACACAAAATGAGCCTTTTTCGTCATTATTGAGTGATATAATATAATAAAATTTAAATAACAATCAAAATAAATATTCTATTTAAACATATAATACAATACAATAAGTAACAACCATCCCAACCGGGGGCACGCACTTGTCATTCACACTCAAATCTGTCCAATAAACAAATAAGAATATTAAATTTGTTATACACACAATTTCAAATCATGAGTACATAATAATATGAAACACAAATCAATTCAAGAAAATAATTTAATTATCAATATTTGATCTGCTAATAAGCTCGTCTGAGGGCAAGCTTGATGCAATAAATACATAGATATTTAGAGCCATACATATCATATATTTTTATACACATCACACAATGTGATTCACTAATTAAAGCATATATATCAACAAATCAATTAACATATAAAATACACTTAGAAGCAAATTAAAAAGAAAAATAAAATAGCACAATTTTCAATTTATTTATGTTGACAGTTTTTAAATTTAAATGGATATATGTAACTAAAAAAAAAATTCTTCATAGTAGTATAGATTTTCCTATTTATTAAGTAGAAACTAATATTCTATATTTCTTTCAAGTGCAATAATCTTTTCCAGTTCTCCTATTGGCTAATCAAGCGTCTTTTGATTCCCCGGTATATTATATTTTGTATTTCGTCGCTCGAGTTATTTTTTTAAAAAAATACATATACTATAAAGAAAAAGGATTTTTTTTTGGTTAATTGTCTCCTTGATCAACTACAAAGATTAACCTAAACTAGATGCTTCAAGATATGATTTTCCTCACATATATGAGAATAAATTCATGTTAAAACAGAGTTTGTTCCTATAAATTAACAAGAAAAAATCTCAAAATCACCTTCCAAATAATAAGGCTTGGTCTCAATTTGCACCACTGAAAATCCTGCAATTTTGAGTTTAATGATATTCTGAAATTTGAAGTGTCATTATTATAGAATACATCACTTTATCTTAAGAGGAATTATTAATTCAAAATACCTCTGACAGCAATGATGGAATAATTAAATTTCTTAAGAATACACTGTGTAAACTTCGCATGCTTAGAATTAATTTGTCATTTCTATTCTAATTTCTACTTAATTTTTTAATTTTCTTCTTTGAAAACAGTATCATAACATAATCAAAGAAAATTTAAAGAAAGTTAATGATTAAATACACTTAATTCGGAAAACAGATCCATCTATATGTAAATGCAATAGATTAAACATGTGTAAATGATACTGTTAGAAAGAAAATGGATGCTAAGTACTCATCATGACCAACAGAAACTTAAGAATTAGGAGTATAACGTAAAGGTAGAAAGAAAAAAAAAATACTTTGTTCGTTTTTTGAGGTCAATTTAACTAATTAAACTTTAATGATAAATTGTAGTAACTAAATTTAATATTTAAAATCTAAAATTTAGATGGTTGAAAAGTATAAAAAAAATGTTATAAGTTACAATCCTTCTCATATTAATATAATGAAAAAATACATTTTAAAATATTAGTCCAAATTCATATAGTTTGACCTCGATAAGTGAAATAGTGACAAGTAAAAGTGAACAGAGAGAGTAATATCTACGCTGATCCATTCTCTAAATGCTTGATTTGTTTCCGATATTAAGTTTCACATACAAGACCTGGCAGAAAACTTCAAGTTCAATGATTATTAAATTGTGTAGAACATACTTAAGAACGTCGATATATAGATTATTTGAAAGCATCCATTTACTATAGAAATTAATGGAAAGGAAGAGAACATGAGGGAATAAAATGTACTACTAAAAACGGAAATGAAAATTATATTGTAAATGCATGCATTATTTGTTAATACCAAAAACATGTGAATTAGATTCCATGCACATTGAGGTACCATGCATAATAACTAGCTAGTAAAAGAACCAATGCATGCATCCTTTAATTTGCAGAATTTGTCAATTGTTGATAATGTTGAGTAGTACTTTCTTTTCCTTCTTCTTCACTGATTTTTTTCTCGAAAGTTCTCCATACAACAAATTTCTCCCGACTGATTTAGTGATTTTCATCACAAAGAATGTGTGTGTGTCTATATATATATAGCTCTAAATATACATAAGAAAGTGTGTTTAAATATAAAATAAAACAATAAAGAAAACAAGGTACAAACACGCAAGAATAAAACAAAAAAGAAAAATGTGGAGGGGTGAGGGGGTGGGGGCGGAAGACCCTTTCTTTTTAACTTGTTTAAAAGGAAAATAATTTTTTTTAAAAGAAAAATTTTTCTTTTATGTATATGAATTCAACTGTATAAAAATGTAAATAATTTTTTTTTGAATCATGTGATATTAAACTTGTCATGTCATTTTTATGAAGAAAGCGTGTTTAAATATAAAATAAGAATAATTAAGATTAAAAAATTACACAGAAAAATAATTTTTAAAATGGATTAAAAAATTAAAGTAATAAACTAAAACATGGGCACTGATAAAATTAAAGAGAAAAAACAGTGTGCTCTTACGAAGAGGAGTTGAAATTCTTGAAAACCAGATTCATGCATATTTCAATGTCCTTTAGTGTATGCGTCATACAAATATATATATTTGTATGAAATTCAAAACCACCAGCAGACAATAGATTTACAAAACAGCTGCATATTGCTGTTTTTGGGATTTCTGGATTTGATGACGAAATAGATAGACAGAGAGATATATTTAGACTTGCTAATTCTAGTTGCAACTTGATCACATGTGGACAACAAGATAACTTTATAGGATAACTCCTATTGACTTATTTTGGTTCAGCATTATTTGAACACGATTAGACATTTTTGGTCCAAATTTGAGGCGTAAAAAATATGTGTATTATCAAGTGTCTCTTTTAACTATAGCATCCACTTTAATAAGTCGTAAAACCTCAAGCATGTTCTGATTGAGATAGATATTTATAATTTGTAAAATATAGAGCCAATGGAACTATTTTCATGTTATATTATTCCAAGAATAAGAGTTATTTATAGGTGTACAAGTAAATCTATCTAAGGAAATAAAATAAAAAAAGATCCTTAAAAAAATCTCTAAGATCCCTAAATATCTCTACCTATTGTTATGCTATAAATACTATATATGACTGTACATTTTGTAACACTCCCCCTCAAGTTGGAACATAGATATTGATCATGCCCAACTTGTTACAAAGATATTCCATCCGAGTTCCATTCAAATGTTTCATGATTATATCACCCAATTGCTCTCATGTCTTCACATAGCCTGTAGAAATCACGTTATCTTGAATCTTCTCGTGAACAAAGTGACAATCAACCTCAATATGTTTTGTCCATTCATGATACACTGAATTTAAGGCAATATGTAGAGCAGTCTGATTATCACACCATAGTTATGCTAGAGAAGAAGGATTCAAACCAACCTCGGCTAAAAGGTGTTGTATCCACAGTATTTCGCATGTGGACTGAGCCGTAACTCTATACTCGGACTCTGCACTAGATCGAGATACAACATTTTGTTTCTTACTCCTCTAACATACTAGATTTCCACCAACAAAGACGCAATAGTCAGTAGTCAATCTTCTATCAATTCTTGATCCAGCCCAATCAGCATCTGCAAAACATTCAACGCGAGTATGTCTGTGGTCGCTATACAATATGCCAAGGGTAGGAGCTCCTTTCAAATAACATAGAATTTGTTCCAAGGCAGCCCAATATTTGACTGTTGGTACAGACATGAATTGATTGACAATACTGACTGCATAGGTAATATCTGAGCGAGTTACAATAAGGTAGTTCAATTTCTCAACTAATCTTTTGTATCTTCCTGGAGCATCAAATGGGTCAGCATCATCCTTAGTAAAGTGTACATTAGGATCCATTGGTGCGCGACATGATTTCGCTCCCAATTTTTCAGTTTCTACAAGTAGGTCAAGTACATACTTTCTTTGAGATTAAAAAATCTCATGCTTGTTTCTAGCTACTTCTACACCCAAGAAGTATTTCAACTGTCCCAAGTCTTTGGTATGAAATTTGGCATGTAAAAACTGCTTGAGAGAAGAAATTTCAGTACAATCATCTCCTGCAATAACAATATCATCAACATAAACAACTCGTAAAATAATACCAGTCACTAATTGTCTGTAGAAGGCTGAGTGATCACACTTGCTCTTCTTCAACCTAAACTCTTGAACTATATCTCTAAATTTTTCAAACTATGTACGAGCACTCTGCTTTAGACCATACAGAGATTTTATCAAATGACAAACTTTTTCATACTTCCCCTGAGCAACAAATTCAAGCGGTTGCTCCATATACACCTCTTCATGGAGATCGTCATGAAGGAAAGCATTCTTGATATCCAGCTGATGTAAAGGCCAATATTGAGAAGAAATTAAGGAAATAAACAGACGAACAGAGGTGAGCTTAGCTACGGGGGAGAAAGTGTCTGCATAATCTACCTCATAAGTCTGAGCATGGACTTTAGCCACAAGTCTAGCCTTAAGTCTTGCGATAGAAACAGCAGGATTGACTTTGACGGTAAAGACCTATTTGCATCCTACAACATTCTTTCCCTTGGGTAAATCCACCAAATGCTAAGTGTGATTTTCATCTAGAGCATGTATTTTTTCAAGCATTGCATCACGTCATCCAGGATTAGTCAAGGCTTCTTTCACTATTTTGAGAATAGAAATAGAGTTTAGAGAGTCAATCAAACAACTAGATGCGGGAGATAAGTGATCATAAGAAACAAAGTTAGCAATGAAATATTTAGATTTATTTTGACGTGTACCTTTCCAAAGAGCAATAGGAAAGTCAAGATTTCTCGAAGAATCAAGTGGAGGAGGAACTGATGATGACAGAGTTGATGTAGGGCAAGTATCATCATTACCTTGCCTCCTCGAGTAAACCTGAACAATTGGTGGTCTTGTTGGAACATATGAAACTGGTTCTAGAGGCATACTAGTTGACTGATTCTCAATAAATGAACTAGCAAATGGAAGAGCATCATCATCTGATTGTTTTGTTTCAGCATGAGTAACCCGATAGACCAACCACTCATCTTCCTCCACCTAATTTTTAGAAATGGGAGGTGTATAGAAGAATGGTGTAGCTTCTGAAAATACCATATTGGTAGACACTGGGTATTAGCCAAGTTCAACAGAGTAATAACAATATCCTTTTTGAAGTCGAGAATAACCCAAGAAAACACATTTTAACGCCTTTGATCCAATTTGGTGACAGATGGTCGAACGTCTCGAACATAACATGTGCTCCCAAACACCTTAGATTCCATTGGAAATAGTGATTTGACAGATGGTCGAACGTCTCGAACATAACATGTGCTCCCAAACACCTTAGGTTCCGTCGGAAATAGTGATTTGTTTGGAAAAAGAACACTATAAGGCATATTACCTGCCAACACAGCTGACGGCATGCGATTTATCAGAAAATAAGCTGTAGAGACTGCATCTGCCCAAAATTATTTTGGGACTTTCACTTGGAACAAAAGTGCCCGAGTTGTCTCAAGTAGATGCCTATTCTTCCTCTCAACAGCTCCATTCTGAGAAGGTGTATCAACAAATGAAGATTGATAAAGAATATCATGGTTTCTCATGTAAGATCGAAATAATTCTGACATATATTCTTTAGCATTATCACTCTTTAGAATTCGCACTGAGATATTAAATTGAGTTTTGACTTCAGCACAGAAGGCAGTAAAGTAAACACTTTAGATCAACTCTTCATAAAGCAAATCCAAGTCATTCTAGAAAAATCATTCACGAAAGTGACAAAATATTTATGCCTCAATTTTAGAAACAACTGGATATGGTCCCTAAACATCTGAATGTACCAACTGAAAAGCAGACTCAACTCGCTTATTAATCCTTAAACTTAATGGACTGCGATGATATTTTGCAAATCGACAAGATTCACATTCTAATGAAGAAATATCATGGAACTAAGGACAAAGCTTCTTTAACAGAGGTAAAGAAGGATGTTTGAATCGACAATGTGTTTCAAATGGAGAGACGACACTAGAGCATACAACAAACCGAGGCTCCCATTCATCAAAGATGTAGAGATCATCAATTAAATATCCTTTGCCAATAACCTGATTTGTCTTAAGATCATAAAATAGACAATGATCAGGAAAGAATGAAATATAATAATTAAGATCTCTAATAACTTTGCTTACAGAAATCAAATTAAAAGCCAACTTTGGTGGACTTAGTACAGATGACATGGTAATAGAGGAGGTTGGTTTAATAGTCTCATATCCAACACTGTTACAAGTTGATCCATCAGCTACAGTAACCGTAGATGGTGCTTTGTGTGATCGAAAGCTAGAAAAAATATTAGGATTACCTGTCATGTGATTTGTGGCACCTGAATCAATGACCCATTTATTTGAAGAGGTGATAAGACATGTTTTAGTTGACTCGGCAAAAGCATTAACTAAAGTAGATTCGTTCAATAATTTCTCATATTGATAGAATTGAGAAAAAACTTCTGTGGAGATCGAAATCATATTATCAGATAATGAACCGGAAGCAATCATTTTTCCAAGTCACAATATTGAAATAAATTGATAGACAATTGTCCAAAGCTGAAATTATCCAATCAAGTTTGTGTTGGACAGAAATAGAACTCCAAACCAGTAAATCATGTGAAACAAATCATAGAATCAAGCGAATCTAGACCCAATCAAACAAACTCAGAGAACTAACAGAGACTCAACAAGTCTCAAATTGTTACAAAGAAAGACGACTCAAATAAGTCACAAGTTGATCTGAACAGGGAGTCCCACTCAAAGACAGTTTCTAACACAATCAGCCTCCTAAATATTACTGCAGAAACACAGAAACAGAACAGCTTATAAGAAACTCAAACTTGACCAACAAAGTAGCTCCAGAATCTGTTCTAAGGTTGTCAAACGTGATTATGTGATCTAAAACTACTGCAAAGTAATCGAAAATATCAAGCAAACACCTCCAACAGTCAGGCAACTCCATCGGAAAAGAGTTGTTGATCCAATTCTGGCAAATCAGAAGGCTAGACGCCTCCAACAATCAGGCAACTCCACTGGAAAAGAGTTACTGATCCAATACTGGCAAATTAGAAGGCTAGGCTTTGATACCATGTAAAATATAGAGCCAATGGAACTGTTTTCATGTTATATTATTCCAAGAATAAGAGCTATTTATAGGTGTACAAGTAAATCTATCTAAGGAAATAAGATCAGAAAAGATCCTTAAAAAAATCTCTAAGATCCCTAAATATCTCTACCTGTTATTATGCTATAAATACTAGATATGACTGTACATTTTGTAACATAATTAAAGGAGATGACACATTCTGTCTGGTTAACTTAACTACCTAATAGACACTTGAAAACACACACAAAAGTATTTTCAAAAATTTGAGCTAAAAGTATATATCGATTGTTAATAAGTTATAGGTTTAGTGTCTAGATGAAATTTACTAGCAAATTTAAGGGGCTATCTATACAATAAGCCTATATATAAAGTATTCACCATCTATATATGGCATCTTGCTTTACTACCTTAAAATTTTTAGTTAAGCATGTAGTAATAATAACATACTTAGTGGAATCTCATAAATAAAATTTGCAGGGAATAGTGTATTGTACACCAATTTTATCCCTACCTTTATGAGGTGGAAAAATTGTTTTGAATAGCCTCTTAACTCAAAAAAGAAGTTTTTAAAGCGGACTAACCGATCCACATCCCTACCCCCAAATATTTTTTAAAAAATAATTTTTTTCCCTCCCAATAATTTAATTTTTAGAAAATTAAAAAAAAATTTACTTACCCTCACCCACCCCAACTTCGTTCAATAAAAAATTCATTTACATTATGAATGAGTCTTTTATACCCATATTACTCATTAAATTATTTATTTTTAAATGGGCTAATATGAGTTTTATCCTTTTTTTTATCCATCTTAAATGGGTTGGATACTCAACTCATTTAAAATGGATAAATCTGGATGGATACCCAAATAACTTATCCATTTTGTCACTCCTAGTTATATCCAAGATTAGTAAGTTAAAGTTGTGTCATATCTTATCTAATCACCTCCTTCGATTCTTTTTCAGCCTATCTTTACTCTCTTTTGATTTCTGTTATATCCAACCTCTCACCTTCTTGTCGTTGCATTCATGCACCTCTTTTTCATATGTCCAAATCATCTTAATTTTGTTTCTCGCATCTTATCTCCCACGAAGATTACTCCCATCATGCTCTCTAGAACTTCATTTCTATTTCTAGTACAATGCTCACACATCTAAGTATCTTCATCTAAACTAAATTTATCTTTTGAACATGGATGTCTTTGACTAGTCAATATTCTTCCTCATACAATATAATTCATTTAACCAATAACTATAGAACTTATCTATAAGGCTTGATGACGTATTCTTATCACACAATATCGTAAATGTGAACCTTCATTTCATCCGACCCATCATATATGATGAATAACATATCCAGACCTTACCACTACCTCATTAGAGATAGAGAAGCTATTTTCGAAAGATCCTCGTCTCAAAAATATCAGGCCTCAAAGACAGAAAATACTAGATATAACGTGGAAATATATATAAATGTAAATAAAAGCAACGCATATAAGACGGACAATAACAACACTAGATGTAAATACACGATTAATCCTACCAATTTACTATATCACGAAGTCAGACAACATCCTATCCTTACCAGCCTATTAGCCTTCTACCCTAATACGCAACATCCACTCCTTTTTATCTAAGGTCATGTCCTCGGGGAGATAAAGTTACGTCATATCCTATCTAATCACCTTCCCTCAAATATTTTTTCAATCTACTTCTACCCCTCCATTTTACCCTTAAATTTAACCTCTTGCACCTTCTAATGGAGAAAAAATAATATTCTAAAATAATCCCGAGTGTCAACGTATCACCATTCTTTCTCATAGCGCGTGGGGTCACACCCACTTGAATCTGGACACGATTACTCTATCGAGATCGCTAATTACCAAGCCTAGAATGGTCTTGGTACCATATAATATTTCTCAATTGATTATGACAATGGTCATGGTACCATCACGTTATACGTATATACTAATATACATATCGTTACATTACACTAACATATACTTGGATAAATATTTAAAAACCCCAACCATATCTTCATATTTTCCTCCTTATAGATAAACATCAGTTAAATATTAATAATTTATAAACTCACGTATTAATATATTTGTATATAGATATATCATTATTTAAAGAAGTTTATTTTTTATCTAATAAAGTATTATATATTTGGGCATAAAATATAAATATCTATTAATATGAATTTATTTTAGATAAGTTAAAACTAATGAATATTTTCTTATAATTATGATAGAAACTTAGAAGAAAATGTACCTTTCTTGAAAAGACACTTTAAAATTTTTAAATAGACACGATTCCTAAATCAGAAGATATATTTTTTTTCATCTCAAAAAAAATAATACAATAAAATAATCTTCAAGGTTTAGAAAGTTAAGTTATTGTATTAAATTATTTCAATAGAACAAGGTTAATGCTCTTATCATTCTTATCACTTCTTAATTTATTATTTTTTATGTGGTTTAAGTATATCAAGTGTTCTCAGCATGCTACTTTGGGAAGATTTTGTCGTTTTTTCTAGTTTTGGTAGTTTGTTTTTATTATATTTGGAAGAAAAGTAAAACACCAACTTTTGTTTATTAAGTTGGATTATCCTTAAAAATAATTTTTTTTTTATTTATATCTGAAACAAAATTTGTAAAAACATTTTGTATCATTATCTTATTTATGTTACTACTTCGTAGGTGAATAGATTAAATACAATATATTGCTAAAAGTGACTTCTATCGTATAATTTTTCTTTTACTTTGACCATGTCATATTTATGCGAAATAATTATTCTGAAGAAAGATTATTTTGACTAGATTATGAATATATAATACATTTGTAATGCCTAATAATAATATGTCAATTCAAAGATATATTGTTAGGCTGTTTTAGTTATCAATATTCATGAGTTATGTATAATAGTACCACTTACAAGTAAAAATAGGGATAATTATACTGAGGGATACTTAAAAAAATTAAAAAAATAATCTTCATTGTATAGGCATGTATAGTAGTGTACATTTATGTATCATAATGTATATTTAGTGTATAGCTCATATATAAGTAATATATACTGTATAGTAGTGTATGCTTTCTATAACTTTTGACAAACTATATTGTATAGTCTTGTATAATTTTACTGATTTAGAACTATTTTTTTATGTAAAAATAAAATATGAGCTACTTTTTTTTATAAACTCTTTTTTTTTTTGGTATATATATGATAAGAAAGCCTTAAGAAATTGAATGATATACCACTAAAATTGTGAGGCATTTCAATCGCTAAACGATAAAATTTTGTCACTAACTCTATTTAATGAAGGATAACTTTTTAGCTATAAAAGGGCTGTTGAAGCAAGGGAATATTTGACGGAGAGGATATATATACATATGTTTAGCACGAAAAAACATATACACATTAAGATAAAAACATATACACAGATAAATCAAATTAACACATGCATATTTAAAAAAAAAAAACATGACATATATAGCATGCATTGGAATATTCATCAATGGAGAGGTGTCAATTGACTTCCTTTGGATAAGGTAGCTAACTCCGCCGCGGCGCCTTCCTCAACTTATCACTATGAATTTATACGAGAATTTTTCAAAAAGAGCAAAGATTTGAAATATATTAAGACAAAAAATAGCTATAATTTGTTAAAATTATGATTCGTAGCTACATATTACAGGAAATAGACAAGCAAGAGAGGGAAAAGAGCGGAGTGAGGCGAAC